>JAVQKD010034888.1:0-18297 GCA_036025635.1 Philypnodon grandiceps
TTAACAAAATTGTCTTTTTTTTTTTTTTTTTTTCTTTATAGTAGTTAATTAAATGATTAAATTACATACCACCCCCCCCCCCACCCCCCCCCCCCCCCCCCCCCAATGACCCTGGCATATACTATTCAGGTCAGGTTGTGCTTGAGGAGGTGGGATGCAGAAAGATATACCATAATTGCTTCCTTTTTAACCCTGCCCTTCAGTTCTTGACAGTGAAGTTAAGCCAAATCAAGCGTTCTCTTCCTGGCTGATTTGTGGTCAGTACAATAATAAGAACGCCTAAAGAAGCTCTAGGGAAAGCAGGAAGAGGAGGGTATTTCCTTATGGTTTGGAGGGGTATAGTTTATGGCCAGTCCTCTCCTTGAGCTCTTTGTCAATGGGTCGAACCGTTATTGAGGACGACAGACCCAAGGTTCACTGGAGAAACCCAATATTTTCTTTTGTGTGAATAAATTGCAACCGAAGTTCACTTTGCGCCGGCAGAACTGAACAGTAATAGAGCTATTAGTGTGAGCTCTGCAGTAATTCAGAGATAAATCCATTCTAGAGACATTTTTACACCGGAGCCAGGGAGAGAGTATTTTGTGCAAGCTGTAAGGCTGAATAGAAGATGAGACTGATTTGGTTTAGGGCTGAATCAATTAATCGGATTCATAGTGATTAATCGTTTAATCATTAAATCAATTAATTTAGTAATTGATAGCTGCAGGATTTTCTGAGAGAAAAGCTTTCGCAGCCACACAGAGCAGTGTGTGATCCATGTTAATATATATGTACTCTCGACATCAGTGAAAATTATTTTTATTTTATTTTTATTTGCCCTTTATTTAACCAGGAAAGTCCCACTGAGATTCAGAATCTCTTTTCAGGAGAGTCCTGGCCCCAATGGGGAATGCACATGTTTTTATTGGTAAGGGAAACCTACGCAGACACAGGGAGAACATGCAAACCCCAACCACTGTCCAGCTCTATCCAGAAGTCCTCAGGTGGTAGTTTGAGCTTCACCTGATTCAAATTGTGTAAAAAAGAAATCCATTTGCTATCCAGTGATTAATCCATTGATTAAAAAAATAATGAATGGATTAGCAAAATAAAGGTTAGTAGCAGCTCTAATTTGGTTACAGGTGACCCTGATTGGTTCATTAGAGTAGGGGTGATCAAATAATATGGTGATCAAAAATCTAATTTTGATTAAAGTTATGAAGATCTGATTCTTGGAAGATCATTGAGGCATGATACAGTGCATTCATTTTTACTGTGTTGTCCTGGTGGTGTGCAAATAGTGAAATGAAAAGCTGAAGTTAGGATATTCCAAAATCCATTTATTGTAAAAAAGACTGAAAAATAATAACTTACATAACCACGAGCACGAACATGGTTAGAACCATATGCCCCAGATGAGCAACACCTGTGGCAAATTCACGTGACCCTTTAACCTTAGGGGGCCACTCCCATGACACCCAAAATTGGCTCCACCAATTATATTTAAAAAGGTAAATAAATAGTATTATGAAGATGAACATTGAATTGGATGTGTGTTGAATTTGTCTTCAGGGCAAGACAAAAAATACAAAGTAAACTAAAATACAAAGTAAACTAAAATTGTGATATTATATTTTTACATATCGTCCACCCTTTACAGTGAATATGGAATGTCCCCCTCACTGCTTCCTCTCAGGGATGTTTTCTATTCTCGTCACACATGTGGGCCTCTGCAGGAGACACACTACTGCACTGAGGGTCCAGTCAAGCCAATACAATCACAAAGAACATATGAATACATAGACAGAATAATTGCAAAAATCCCATCACAAGTGTCATAAACCCGCACACTAAACAGACTGTGTGCTTCTAACACCACGAGCTGTATGTTCTAGCCCCTCCGCTAGTATGGGGGCAGCTGACTACAGTGTATTTGATGTCCTCTGCATGTCCTCCTTGTGTTACTGTGAGTTCTCTTCAGCTTGCTCCCACCACCCAAAGACATGCATTTGTTAATGACTGAATGTGAATGTTGTTTGTTTCAGCTCTGCAACTAACCACTGTCTATATGTGCCCTGCTTAAGGCCCATAGTTGCTGGGATAAGCTCCAGTCACCTGCAACCCTTAGAATAAGCAGAAGAAGTTTTTTTGATGAAACTGTCTATATCTGCCTATATTACTCATGCACCCCCTCTCACATACCGCCTTTGCCCTTTAAAGAAAGCTATTCTTCAGTAGCTTCCAACTACAAAACTCAAAGCTCTCTTAGGAAAATTCCAATCGATTTCCCCATCCTCTCTGCATGGTCCTCTACAAGATATTTATTCAAAGAATCTCAATTCAGTTTCCAAAATCTGCAGGACGAAAATAGAAGTTGTCCTCTGTCTGGTTGGGGTCGCAGCTGCTTCAACAAGAGACTTCTGTCTCATTCCATTTTCCACTGAAAGCTCAGCTAACTATATTGTACTAAAGGTTGTTTTATTCATTGGTAAAGTAGCAACATAAATAAATAAGTAAATATTGTGACTTAATTAAACTTTTAAAATTACGTCACTTTCCAGAGAGCATCTACGTGCTTTTTAATTGGTCCAAGAGCTGCGTCTTAATTGGAAGTGGCAACACAGGTGCCGCCTTTCGAGCGCACGTGAGCAAAGCGTTATCAACATCCCAGCTATGTCTGGCAAAAAAAAACCACAAATACCTTTATTTATAGTTGCTGTTTGCATTTCTACATTTCAGCCCTGCCGTTCGGTAAGTTTAGGAAACTCAATCAATTTGGGCGCTAGTAATTTTCAGGAATCGACCGCTTCAGGGTGGATACAACTCGACCCCCCAAAAAGTAAATTGTTGCCAGATAGTAATGGAACGCCCGAGCAAAAGCGGTACAAAAGTGATTGGCGTGGGTCTAAAGTTGCTCCTTTTGAGGATGAGACCATTCTGCGTAAACTTGGTGAACTGAGCAGCGACTTGACACTAACAGGCCTGACGTGGATGCATGGTAATGTCAGCAAGCTCCAGCGTTTATCCAAATCAAAGACTGAAAATACGTATCAGTCCGACTTCACAGGTAAGCTAGAATGAACTCTTTTTCATATAATACACATTGGTAATTAACATCTTTATTAGGTTTCCAGGGGGATATTCTGGGCGTTTCTCCTGACACCACTCATTTGTCTGAATGGCTTGCTATGAGACCTTTTGTGCATTGTGATGATAATGTCATGACCTTCACTGCGTCTGGAGGAGGATTCACAAACCTGTTGGTGGACACGGGTAAGACAGACCTATAGATGATTAGTTTACATTGCCAGTGAAGTAGGAATGCATTCAGTATTTTGGATTGTGGATTATTTACATGAGACTTGGCTTTTAGTTAGCAACTTTCCTCATCGGGTTTTGCTCCACAGACCGAAAGATATGAGCAGCCTACACACACTGATGGAAGGGTGGGAAGAACCTACAATGTACACTAGTGGATTTTTGAAGATAGCATTGTGCCCCAGTCAAGTACCATGACTGGGTTTAGATGTTATCTTATGATCTCTCATTTAAACTAGGGCAACTCATGATCTGTCGACTGTTAACAAAAGGTGCAATGCACGTAAAGTGTACCCTACAGTTTCAGGGGAATAGAACTGTCCACAGAAAATATAGACTTTATATATAGACTCTAGACGATCATAAAGCTACTGTTCAACCCAAAAACATCAGATCTGTTTATTTCTTGGAGCTCTCTCTGTAAAAGCCTGTTTAAAAGCAATTTGTGGTTTTGGCGAGACCTGTGACTTGACCTGAGACTTCCAGGGACATTCATTGTAGCAAGGAAGCTTCATTCACCCCACAACAACTCCTGTAGGATCACTCTGACTCTGAAGTGTTGTTGCATAGTTCCCCTTTAAATGCAAAATGTATATATTTTCTGTACAGTTTTGGCCTAATTACTGCTCTGCGTGGGTTGTAAAATCTTTCCTGTCTTGAAATGGCATGTGTAAGAGTCTGCTTACTCCAGTTAACGATTATTCGATTACTAAATTAGTTGATTTCAATAATGGATTAATCACTGTATATTAGGATAATTGTTTACACACATTTAATAATAATAAAGATGTTAATTGTATTTCTATACGCTGTAAATCACAGATAAAGGCTCACCAATATCACTCTTCAATCTACCTTCCTCCTGCGGTTACTCAGTCAAGACAACATGGGGCGAACTCGAGATGAGGATGCCATATGATGCATGTTACATTATACAGGAGGTATCTGCAGTACATGTACAATAACTGGCTAATGGCTTCTCTTGGACCAATCATAACCTTGTCTGTATGTCAGAATGGTAGAAATGTCCTGCCTGTGATGTGGTGGGGCAACCCTCTGAAACTCTCCTGCCCCAGATGGAGGCCTCATCCTACCCCCACAGTCTACTGCTCGCCCTATGCCATACTGGTGGAGATAGTTGGACTTGAGGAAGATTTACCTACACTGGGAGTCAAAGGTAGAAGATTTTATGTTCAATACCTTATTAATAGTTGCCAGATTTGGTTTTCTGAAGCAGTTTTCATGGGCACTGCTTGTACGTGCACATTTATTCACTCCAAAGTCACACACAGCGGTAATGGGTAAACTATATCTTTACTCTGCGTTCTCCACCAAGCAGACCACAACACTCAAACTAACACATTCATACAAGGAAATGTGAGAAGTGTCTTGCCCAAGTACACTAAATCACTATTCATGTTTAAGCATGTCTTAAATGTACAGTACACTTGATCAACACTTGCCCATTAAACTATTTGTCATTTTGATGTACGTTTTAGTTAATGGCCGCTGGGGACCATTGGTGGCTGAAGAATGTGCCAGTCTTGTTGACTTCCAGCCTGAAAAATTCTTGTTCTTCATTCCCACCTCTGCTTCCTGTATTACTACGGAAGTAGGTTGTATTATACTTTTTTTTTTTTCTTCTGCAAGAGATGGTTCACTTACATACATGTATTTATTTTCAGGATGGTGTTAATATATGGCTTATCATTGACGAACTGGAATACACCCTCACTTGCCCCCCCTTCAGCCCTTTTCCTTCACCATCTCCAAGTGATTATCCTTTCATTCCTGATCCAATATATCCCACTTTTCCACCACTCCCTCAGCCCCCCACTCAGCAGCCCTTGGACCCTGTTTATCTACACCCTAAATTCCCTCAACTCTACCCACCTGGCCCACAACCGCCACGACCGCATCATCCCACTCCCGACAGCCCCCCTGGACTCCAGCCGCCACATATTGCACTCTCAATGTCTTACTTTGGCAGAGATCATCATCATCATCATCATCCACAACCTGTACCAACGCCATCTCCAGCCACACCCGCTTACAATCCGCCACCAAATGTTTATGTCCATCCTTACTATTATCAAATGCCCCATCATTTTGCCCCACAAACATCCCTGGGACCTGCTCCTACCCCCCCACCTTTCAATCCACTGCTGCTACTTAATTTAGCCTCTCCACTCGAAACACATAGTTCTTACAATGCCTTTCCATTTTATCAGCAAATGTCAGGTAATTTACTCCCACCTTCATATCCATCACCAGGAGAACTTCATGAACCCTATTTTACTGTCTGCTCCTCTTCTGGTAGCATGGCATGTACCCAGTATCCAAACCCTTACTATCCGTACTATGACCCTTCACTTTCACCCCTGTACCCTTGGGACACCATGCACCAGCCCACTTTTCCAACCACTAGTCCCCCTACCACAATTTATCCCGCCCCTCGGGTAATCCAACACCATTGTCTACAGGATAAGATTATGGTCTTGTTACCCTTTGCTCATCCAGACTCCATCCAGGTAAAAGGTTAGTAGCATTTAGCTTGCTTTGGTAAAATGTTGTCGAAATGTAATTGGAGCTAACTGTATTGGCTCATATTCTAGATCAAGCAAACACTTGGATTTTTCTTTCCAATGTGTCACCGTTCTGTGGGTACAATCTACAAATGACTGACAACAATGAGATGGTTCTTCACTCTCCTCTGCCTGGCTGCCACAGTTATTCACAGGTGCAAAAGCAAGGCAACAACATCTATAGTCAAATTATATGATGAGCTAAAATTTATATTTAAAAAAATATGTTAAGTGCGTTTTAGTGGTACATTATAAACATATGTGACATTATAATAATTACCTTATATCACTGAAGCTGTTTTTTCACTTGAGATGGTAGTGGTTTATAAGTGCAGTCTAGGGTATACACATATAGGACACAGATGAGCGTTTCTTTGCAGTCAGCAGTTTATATTGATATGATTCATTACATATGGGCTCTGCAGCATTTATAAACTCTGCTTTTGGTTTGGCTGGAGATGCTCTTAATAACCTTGTTTAGAGAATAAAATACTGTCGTTTTACTGAGACGCATTTTGCTATTCTTTTTAGCACTCCATGTCAGCTTCATTGTCCTTAAGCTTTTGGGACATGTCTCTGATGCACTATAGGACTGTGGACATCCACTGCCCTCGACAAACGCCACCTCCACTTCCCCCAGTCGTCTTACCAACACCACCCGGCTCATCTTGGGCTCGCAAGCCTGAAGTATTTTGCTCCCCTGATCACATGACTATAGAGCTGCCTGCTGGGCCCATATCAGATATCCTTGTCAAAGGTATGAATAAGTAGTAGCACGGGGTTGAAGATACACTAACTTACATATCACTGTATATGTTTTGAATGATGTGTATTTTTTCCCACACTGTTTTATCAGTGATCTTTGTCTCTTAATGATGCTCAGATCAGGTTTGTAGAGCTAAACCAGGTAAAAATAAACTAGAAACCAATGTAACAGACTTAAGCTACTGTAATCAATGCATACACCATAAAGCACACTTAGCACTGCTACTTTACATTACAACACTTGTACTTGAGGTAGTTTCTAATGGGTTCAGTCTAAATGTGACAACACTCTGGTTCATAGATGTTAATGGGGACACGATGAAGCTCGAGGACTTCCCGAAGGACTGTGGATATTCTGCACGCCTAAGAAAACGTGGACATGTCCATTTAAGTCTCCCCTTACAGTTGCGTTGTCACATGCGTTTACAGGCAAGTATTGACTCTGGCTTCACACTGGGCAATAACCTTTTGTTGAATTGTATCTATTACCACTTGTATAAACATTGTTTTCTGCAAGGATACTATGTACATCATCACCATTGTGTACACAACATCTGATGGGACAAGAGAGGCACAATTGTCCTGTCCAGGTGTTGTTCTAAGCACCGGCCAAGGTACTTGGTTTTGTTTTACACCACTGAAAGGCCATTCACTTTGCCAAAGGTTGTTTTCTCCAGGCCATTCAGAGTTATTTTAACTGTGTGCCTGACCTTTGTCGTGCGGTCCCTCAGAGTGCAACCTTCCTAGAGAACAACGCCTCCCCTGTGGACCACACTCTGTATCCCAGCCACAGTGCCTCTCAATGGGCTGCTGCTTTAGCAAACACCCTCCTGCCTGTTACTACCCCATGGATGGTGAGCCGAATTTTCTTTTCCCATTGGTGTTTTATGCTAGTTCACTTGATCTTATAATGGGTAACAAGATTTTAAGATGGAAATGAAAGGTGTTGAAAAGTAAATCACCTGAATTGAGTGGACATGAGTTTTTTTATATTTGTTTGTCCAAATTATTTCTAACTCATAAATGCTCTGTTATTGTACATTATAACATTGGTGATCCAAAAGTGTTTCATATGGGTTTGTGCTTTTGCAGAATGCACTGTTGACAGACACTTTATCTTCTCTGTGCCCTCCTCGCTCACGGAGCCGCCTCTGTCCCCCGCTCTACTTGTTGCTGGTAACATCTCATCCTGCAGGCCTCAGAGTGTGACGTCTGATTATGCCCTGTTTAAGATTCCAATGGATGGATGTGGGGCTCGCAGAATGGTACTGTAAACTATAGTCACTTGTGTCAGTTTAGTGAATTTACTTTGTTTTTATGCGACTGTGAAGTTCCTCTCTTTTTCAGCAAGTAGGAAAAACTGTAATCTACATGTTAGAAGTCAACAATGTTGTTAATGGCATCAGCCTCAACTATGGCACAATCACAAGAGAGACACCGGTCAGGTCAGAGCACTCAGATTGACTAAATGGGACTGTATGTTGCCAATTGATTGATGGAAAATTCACTGCTACTTTGTATTATCAGGTTATTGATTGAGTGCAGATTTTTGCCTGGCAATGCTCTCACTGTTAGCTACTTGGTAAAAACCCCAACCTTGGGCCCTGCAGTTCAAACTCAGGGGGCGTTTGGAGTCCAGCTCAGGATCGCTAAAGGTGGGTCAAACTATGATCCCGTAAGTCATGATTTTATAAGATTATTTTTAATAACCTTACCTCTGCCCTCTCCTCAGATCCCCAGTACAAGAGCTACCACCCGCAGTATCACCAGCCCCTGCAGATGTTACTGGGGAAACCTCTCTATCTGGAAGTGCGGCTGCTAAACTCTCCTG
This sequence comes from Philypnodon grandiceps, assembly GCA_036025635.1. Lineage (NCBI taxonomy): Eukaryota > Metazoa > Chordata > Actinopteri > Gobiiformes > Eleotridae > Philypnodon > Philypnodon grandiceps. The sequence continues at coordinate 8,482 of JAVQKD010034888.1, forward strand.
ATCCCAGTTTGGTCCTGCTCGTTCACTACTGTGTGGCCTATCCTCGCTCCGGAAAAGCAGTCTGGGTGTTGCTCTACAATGGGTATGCAGCAGCCGTGCTTCAATTGCTGTTGTTAGTTTTCCCTGTTAAAATTCAACTATTAAACTCAATATTACTTTACAGATGCCCAAATCCCTTGGACCCTGACCCTCAACAGGTTGTTTTGTCTCATCCAGAACTGCCTTCTCGTTCTCAAACTCGCCGCTTCACCATCAGCACTTTCCAGTTTCTTCCCGATGGAGAGTTCAAGGATCCAAATGAAGAGGTACATTTACACACCAATTAACCAAAGATTTACAGTGGGACTCACTCAAAACTGAAAATACTTGGCTACGACTAACAATACATAGAGCACTGCACAAAAACGCAAATTGGCGATACGTTTGCACTACCAGAAACACATTACATTTTCAGTTCATAAACGTGCAATGTTCAGACGTACAAAGGTGGCAGCCATATTTAGAACAACTAATATTGCCATCTAGTGGACAGCAGTTAAGTGATACAGCTTTAATATTGGGAACTCATTTTGGCCAATGAATGAAAGCATAAATGGGTATATTGCAAACTGTGAATAATTGAGATTATTTTGTAAACATTAATCTAACTAGACGATAATAAACAAGGCTCTCCACTAATTCACTGTTTTTCAGATATACTTCATGTGTTCAACTGAGATTTGCTCACTGCGGGAAGGCCCGTGCGTCGAGGGATGCTTTGACCAATCATGGTAAGAAAAGCAACACGTTTGTCTCCTAACTCTCGACAGAATCACTGAAAATTACATAAAAAAACACTACTTCAGTATTGTCTGCTGCTCCATATGATGGAAAAATGATAATTTAGTAATGAACAAAGTTTTGAATTATTTATTAAGCCTCATTTCCTGTGTTTCAGATGCACAGAAGAGGCTTTAAGTTGATTCACACTATGATGAGCTGGTATGTAATTGAACTGCATCTTTGGCAATGCTAAAGTGAATGCTAAAGTAATTATTAATATTTTATTTTTTTAGGTCTCACACATTTTACCAACAATAAACAATGTTAAAATACATGAAAGTTCTTAAAGGTAGTGAGTTTGTAGTTAAAAGTATCGTTTGTGGAGGCAGGAACAGTGCTGGTAACGTCACAAGATTCTATAGCTCTATGCATTTTAATGGGAGCTGGGGGGCAGGAAAGTGACTGTTGATAATCTGCAGATTGTGTGTGGTTGCACAGATGTAAGGGGGTAATAGACCTGGTCACTAATAAAAATGATCAGATTCAATTTGTGGATGTCATACCCTCAGATGGGGGGCAGGGGCCAGAATTCTGTATCAACTATATGGGCTATTTATAAGAAATGTCCCTCCAATCATTTTTATTAGTGACAAGGCCCATTGCCCCCCTGTATCTGTCCAAACACACACACAATCTGCAGATTAACACTCATTTTCCTGCCCCCCCATCTCCCATTAAAATGTATAGAGCTATAGAATGTTGGGACGTTACCTGCGACAGAGCAATAGGTTTATATCTTTTTAGTAACAATAAATCTTGATTACAAAGCACTAAGGGCTCACAGAAAATATAGAACCAAAACACTTGAGATGCTTTTATGGAATGTATTGTGTAGAAATACAAGGGTTTTTCTTCCCACCTTTTTGAAAAGATAAACCGTTCTTCCTCAAAGACAAAATTGAATTAACTTGTTCACCATCTGTAGAAGAAAAGACAAACTATATGATTTGATAATGATTATTTATACAATTCCGCATGGCGTTGACTTAAGTTCAAATTAAGTAGCCTACATGCGTCCCAGTTGTAGCCTTTGACCACTGGGTGTCATCCAAGCAATAAAAATGCCAGAGGAACGCAGGACCCCGTTACGCATGACACATCTGGGCTTTGTAAAGACTCTGCTTGTTTAATATGCCAGTAATTACATTGTAGCTGACTTGGCAAACAAACCAAAAAACACACACACAGAGTAGGCCTACATGCTGTTCTGTGCGACCGTCCTAAGATAAGATATTTGAGAAACGTACACGACAAATGTAGGTTATTAATGCGACAAAATGTCAGTTTGCGTCTTGGATACATTCTTGGAGCATGACCGTCTTGGTGCACCACGACCCCTGTTGTACACGCACACACCTCCCCTCAGTGAAAATGTATGGAAGCACTGCGGCACACTGCGTTTGTTTGCAGGCTGCATGGCTCAGCGTTCAAAGGGAGAGCGGAAGATAGGAGGAGGGGAATGACTACACCGAGAGAGTAGGAGGAGGCACAGGACAATTTCCTTTTCTGAAACACACGCTACAAGAACACACCGGGAAAACGCATAGAGGAAGCAAAATAATAGGCGTAAGGGAGAAGAAACTCGCAGCTTCGGGGGAAAGAGACTGCGTCCGTCCTTAAAACGCACAGTAGCGGACTAACATGGGGGAAAACGCCAGCTCATGACGAGGATCGACTCTTGAGTGAACCTCTTCTCTGTGGTACAAGTCTGTGGCTAATGTACAGAGAGGAAAGGCGACAGGGAAGACATGTTGAGGGGCTTTTCGTCTTAAGGCTGCAGTAGGAGGTTGATGTTCTCTCAAAAGACGCCCCTTTCAGAAAAAAAAACAAGGCAGATGGAAATTAGGCGGTAGGTTTTTACTCGGGAGCCATTGGTTTGTTCGGTGTTTGAATAATTAGTTTGTTATGAGCTGGAATAACGTAGGCCTCTGAGGCAACCCGCAGTAAATAAACACGGTCAGCAAACTGGCTCTGTGCGGCTCAACACTAACATTTGATTTTTGTACGAGGTATTTTTGAAGCAGCTGCTGTTTTACGGAAACATAGCTCTTTAGGAGGAGGCTGCTCGTCTTTTTTGGCGAAACAAGCGCTGCGTTTTATGGCATTGTTCGGTTAGTGCTATCACCGTTTCAACACTACAAAGGCCGAGCAGGAGACAGTTATTTGGCGTCTTCAGAAGTGTTATACCATAATTGCTCACCGCTGATCCAGCTTAACTACCCTTTAGTCTTTTCAGTTTAGTGTAGGGGCCACACAAACGATTTTTAAATGTTAATGTCGACCGACGTTGCCTCCATCATGCTCCCCGTGTCCCGGGCGCTCCTGGACCGGGAGAGAGAGCTGGACCCCATGGCAGGTGTGCACCCCAACCCGGGCGTTCCTCCTGCGGCTGTGCGGGGCATGAAGCGGGGAGACCCAGAGCCTGACGCACAGACAGCGGCTGCACTGCTGGATTCTTCCGGAGCTGAGTGCAAGCGTCCCCGGATCGATGGCACTGGGGGGCTTGGTGATGTTGGGCAGGTAAGTTATTAAGTGCTATAGGCTATACAAACCAAATGCAGTAACCTGCACGGGCCTAACCATTATAGCGCATAGTGGTACACATCCACACACGTGGTACATTGATGTTGATGAAACTGCAGTACGTGGGGGTTCTATTTCTTGTTCATAGTGCATAGCCTAGGTATTACCAATTCCCACATATTTAATTTTTTAACTGAAGCTTCAATTGTTGGGCAGTTCTTTACTGTGGCCAATGCAGCGTCAGTCAATGAGGGTCAAATATATTTTTCTCACCTGAGGTACAGGCAAACGGGGGAGTTGATGTAAACAAACCTGACCTTTTATCATGCAAAGCAGTTAACCTCTTCTGCACTGCAGCCTAATGCTCAGGACCACACTTGTTTTCAATGTAAATCATGTCAGGGTGTTTGGACTTATAGAACAACCCCAATATGTGGCATTTGGTGTTAACAAAGATTTGTTCTCAGCTCTAGAGCAGGTCATCAATCTGGTACCCACTCAATATAATTACATTGATTTGCTCGGTGGCTTTAATTAACACTATTGCATTTGTTTTTGCTCTGCTTGCCTCAGCAATGTGTTGGTCCATTAAACTTCAACTAGACCCTCCTGTGCTGCCTGCTGGATACCCCTGTATAGACAATATTATGGTATATTATAGAAGGTGAGAGGCTCCAGTGGAGGACTGAAGTACATTTTTTTGCTGTTGAAAGTGCCAGTAAATGGAGGTGAAGTGGCCTATCTGCTCATGTTTGGAAAACTAAATGAGTGAGGTTTACTGTTGCCATGCTGTTGGTGTGTGCTGTCAGGCAGGCTGAGGAGCATAATGCACTTTTAAACACACACACACTAGTAGATGAGTGTGTGTGTGTCAGAGTGAAGTGCGGATCAATAGCTTCAGCCTCTAAAATGTATTGAACGTGAAGCTGGCTGGACAGTCCGGAAATGAGAGTGGGGAGAGAGCCCCCCCTCACTTCACTGGGCTAGTGCAGGAGCAGATTCGCCCTATCACTAGCAGTAAAGAGGCTTTGTTTCCAGCTAATGGGATCGCATCTGAAACTGGAGGGGGCATTCTAACCACACTGATCCCTGAGATCCTTATCTGAGGCAGAGGGTTTATACAACAACACACGACAGTGAAACAGATTAGACAAAAATCGCCTATCGTTTTGTTACAGCTTCAAATCCCCACAAGCTGTTTTTAAGCTAATTTATCAAACGGCATTAGGTAGATTCATCTTCCACTTCACGATCTAGACAAACTGAACAAAGATGTGGCTTAAAATGACACACACAGAGTTGATGTTTTGTTTGTTACATGAGAGTCTGCATGCCCTTCCTGTGTTTTAGTGGGTTCTTGTACTTTTTTTTTTTTTTTACTAAAATAAATAAATTAATGTGAAAGAGTGATGGTCTTGGTGTGTCGGCCCTGTGACTAATGTCCAGACTAGGATTGATAGTTGCTGTACGTTCCAGGGAACTGCAACCCCTGATAATGAGTGATCAAATGTTATTATGGATTTTGTAACAACAATTAGCTATGTGTGTTAAAATGTTCTTAGGAAAGTGTCTTAAATCAGGCACTGAATAGAAATGCTCATGAGCTATTTTTTGCTGTGAATAATGCTCAGTATAAACGCACCCTCCAGTCTCGGCCTGTAAAGAAGACACAGGCATGTTTTTATTCCCCTAACTTGGTGACACTATTAATAATACAAAAGTAAATTGGTCAGAATGACGTTCAATGTTCCTACTTTTACCACTGGAGCACTTAGTTTCCAGGAAACGGCAATAAAACCACACATTCAGCTCCTGTAAAGCTCTTTAGAGACGTTTGAAGGATGGAAAATATTACCACAGACTAAACCCTGCATCTTTTAAAACCCTCTCGCCGCTTATTATGATTGCCTTCTCCATCTCTTTGCTTTTCAAATCAGTTTTTCTGCTGACAGCACAGAAAGAGCTGATCTCTGACCTGTAAATGTATCAATACAGCAGGGTGTGTCTGTACCAGTGCAGAGTAATCCATTTGAAGCACTTTGGTTCAATAATGGCATCTCTCCCACTTGGCCATTGACACTGCTGTTTTTCTCATTAGGGCCTTAACTGTGATGTCATCTGATTGCGGGGGTAGACCGGCTCTGTCAAGGCACATCAGAGAAGTAGAAGCAGAGCAGTAAAGCATCAAATACAACTAATGCAGGGAACTGTGAATGCACCCAACAAGACTCCATAATGTATTGCAATTATTGGGAAGGGAATATTGACAAATGCCAAATCTGTATCAAGAAACTGCAATAATAAACTCATTTAGTAATCGTTAAATGGTATATACAGACTGCTGAGAGAAAAATGTTTTACAACCCACGCAGATGAGTAATTAAGTGAAAACTGTACAAAATGATAAAATTAAGTTCAAGAAGTCTGAACTCAATGCATGTTATTCTGAAAGAAGCTCAGGGCTTTTTAATCACTGCTTTTGATCAGCCACACAGCCTTGTATCTCTTTAAAAATTAACAAACTGTGTCAGTGTGACTCATTGACTAGTAAAGCCTCACTCTCCAAATATTGCCAGTTGTATTTTTATTGGCACATTCAACATGATTGAATATTACATGTTTTTCTGATCTTGTGCAGCCTCTGTTTACATGTTTACTGGTGCTTGGTTAAATGATGTTTGCGGTCTATATATTCTGTCATTGACATTTGCCGTTGATATATACTGAGAGCTATAGTTTATGATTTTAGTAAATTATCAGTTCTTCATTAGGGAAGTCCCGTGAGTTATCTTTAACCTGACTCTGATTTGGCCAAATGTTAAGAGGAGGCTGTCTGCTTCAATATCAGTCGACTGAGCTGCTGAGTGCTCCGTGTTTTGTTGTCACTCTGCGTAAGAACCGGGGCACTCTCTAACCTAATAAGGTCTTGCCTGGGGTGACAGTGCCGGGGACAAATGACTGGGCTAGGACATTAATGTAGGTGGATCACCCCTCTGTAGTCTCATCTTTCTCGCTCAAATAGAATGAAAACGTCAGCAAGAAAAATGTAGTCTCGCTGAGAGTTGAGAATATTTATTTAGTTTTTAGGGCCCTGGTTTTTGTGATAAATCACCAGTATTGCTCTGTTGACTGAATTATGTTCGAGTGAGCAGGCACAAGGCTCTGGTCTGAAGCATGCTTAATGCACTGCTGCTCTCCACCAGATCAATTTCACTTAAGTCATATGCCTCTCAGACAGTAGATTTTCTGTCATTGGCACACATTAATTATTTAGTGTGTTCTTACTAATTAGGCCATCAGATAACGTACACAATCTCATTTTAGAGTTCAAATGTCAGGAATTTGTTTCTCAGATTTTTACTGTGCCAGTGTTCATATTAATAAAGGAAAATCAACGGTATTAAATATGATGGAATGGACGTACATAATGACATCAAGACCCTAAGCAGTAGTGTTCTGTGTAACAAAAATACAACAAACTAAAACTCGTGATACAATTTAAATCGTGATCTTGGTAAAATTGTGATAGTTTTACCATATCACGCACCCCTACTGACACGGTGCAATTATCTTGTTTGAAGATTCTCCCAAACTAAAAACGGCATCACATTAGCAGTCATTTTGCAGTGAAACTGAAACATGATATTTCAGTTTCTCTCATCAGTATAATTTTGCTGCATGAGACCATAAATGACACAAGTATAATCCTTTAGTCTATAAGGACAGGCAGCCTCCACACCTCAAACCACAGTCTTGTAAAGCAGCATGTGTGAGTTCACTGTGGAAAGTGAAGAGGAAGTGCAGGATACAGAGGGAAAATAAATGCGAGCGGCCGTCTGTCTGTTACGAGGCTTAACACATAAGTGCTCTGTGGATGAAATGGCTTCACATCCCCTCCGAGTGTGTGGAGTGGGTTGCTTTGCTTTAGGTACGATGACTGTCAGAGCAGCCAATGTGGTTTCTAATCTCCTCCTCAGATGAGAGGCTGTCCCAAGGCATAATGGCAATAGGCAGGAGTGTTGTGACTAAATTAGACACTACAACGTTCAGATTTACACAACCCAACATAAGCACTGCATGTAGTTTTGAAGAACACAAGAGGTTGAAAAAGAGCTGCTAATGCTTTAACACCACTCTTAATGTTAACGATTTCTTCTCAAGATCGTGTGGATTTAGACCAAGGGGTGGCATCGTGCTGATCAACTGTACCTGGTTTGGACTTCTTATTTATTAGACTATAACTATATACCTGTAGTGAGTTTATATCCGATTTTAGTTCTGGTTCTCCTGCCTATGCCCTGTTTCTTCTTAGCTGACAGATGCAGCAGATGAGGCTTCCCCTACATAATTGTGTGCATTATTAGTCATTTCTAGTAGAGTAGAGTATAATTTATTGATGAAGCCTGTAATACAATTTAACATTCGGCCGTTAACTACGTAACATTCTGCGGCAGATGAATCAACAATGTAAATGTGTGTTGTTTGGAGCCATACATCTCTTGATTGTGTTTTTCCACCCCCTCCAGCTCATCTGTCCTCCCCCGCCTCCCCCTCCACCATCTGTTGACTTCTACTCATTTTGTTAATTTCTCCTGATTGCTCACACAGTCTTTCTCCTTTGCACTTTTTTCTTCTTCTTCTACTCTTCCTCTTTTTAACCCCCCCTTAACAACAATCCCATGAGCCGCATTTGTCACCGGCAGCAACAAATACAGGCCCGAAAGGTTAAGTCATGATTAAGTTATCTACAGCGTGAGATGTAGAAATGTTTTGCTTGTTACGGTGCATGGTTAGATAACTGTAGTGATGGAGGCATTCCTGCAGTTCCTTGAGGAAATTAAGCACATGACTCTGCTCATGTGTGACTCATTGTCTTCAGCGCCATCTCTTTGCTTTCTACTCTTGTCCATTTTGCCGTTATATTTTCTCTCGCATTCACAGCTGGACTCCAGATGTTTCTACATTGTATTCCCTCACTTCCCCTATTTCCACACTGCCCCATTAATCTCCTTTCTGGCTCCTATTTGTCTCCTATGCTTTTAAAAATGCCGGCTCCATACTTTGTGCAAAGGTACATTTAGTTAGGCCTAGCTGTAAAATCAGGGTTATACTTTATTCATGTTATTCAACCCTCTAAGAGGCGATTCATTATTTAGTGCTACCTCTTAAAAGCCAGCTCACTAAGTACATTTTTGGCTCAGAGATACACTCGGCCCAAACTGCATTTTTTTTTTTTCCAGTCAAGAAGACGACACTTCCTTTTCCTCTGATCAAACTGCTCACATTTTTGGAACCTTGTGCTTTAGTTTTTAGTGAAATGGCCCCATGGGGTTCCACAGTGAGATGGCTACAGTATTAATCATGCGGAGTCAAGCTGTGAAGCGCGCAGAGCAAAGTGTTCCCCCCCGGGGACGCAGCAGACGTGGGACATTGGTTCCAGATGAAAGGAATATCGGAAGGGGGCCGTAGAGAAGGGGGAGGAGCCGAGTTGTTTCTAATCTAGTGATATGAATCCAGGGAACGGGCGAATCTGTTTCCCTCTTATCACCGTGCGTTGTAATTGCTGTGAAAAGCTTTCTTTTTTTAATGAAATACATTAGCATGAAAAGCCGGAACACTGTGTTATAAGCCTTACAAAAGTCGGTTACAAACAATTTTAGGGGAAGAGGGATTTTTTTTTGTTCAATTTCTGGATCCTGTTCAGTGTTCCCTTAATTACTCACCAGATGTCTGATGTATTCGCCTTGGCTTTGCTGCGCACTGAAAAGAAGTGGGTTGAAGATTGCATCAGGGCTCATGATGTCATTTCATACCAACAATCTTCACATGCCCTGACACTCCTGACCCATTTGTGATTTAAGGGCACCGTTGACACCCGCGACTCCTCTTTGAGCCTTTTCATCTTCCGCTCGCGTGATCTCACCCCATCGCCCCCGCCATCACATCTTTACCAGCTTAAAACGGGAGCTGCTGCCTGGGAAACTCTGACTTGTAAGATAACAGCAGTGTGTCGAGTTAATTTGATTAGGACTCGCCAGCACCGCAGAAGTGTTGAGGCATATCCGGCAGGCCAAAAGTCTGAACAAGGGAATGAGTGAGGTTCATTTGTGAGTTTTAACACAGTAAATCACACTTTTAAATTGATTCATCTTCTTTCTTTTTACAGAACAATGACCCCTTGACCCTTGGTTACCATGGCTACCCAACTCACAGTCAGGTAAGGACTTTTTTTGACACACGTTCGCCGTATCCTCCCACACTTGTTTCTTCAATGCACTTCTCATATAGCACTATTATGGCTCACTGGAGCTCATCAGACCCACGAGGTGGGGGTGTATAGTATAATGTAGTCGGTTAGTGTAGATACAAAACATCCTTGTATCAACATTTCAGCAGCTTGTACTTTCAATATAAAATATATAAATTGAATCAGTATAGCTGCAACAACGTACCTTGATATGCTAAGGTAAG
>JAVQKD010035048.1:0-10778 GCA_036025635.1 Philypnodon grandiceps
CAAGTCTGGTTAAGTTTAGTCCTATTTAGCCCGATGCTGAAATCTGAATATCTGGTTAAAATATTAGTGCCAGTTTACTCTGTCAAAATGTCTGGTTTAGTTCTATGGGTATACTCCTAGTTTAGTCCCATATTGAAATCTGGTTAAGTTCAATAAATTTAATCCTACATTAATAGTCTTTTGATGAAATCTGGTTAAGGTTTACATGTTTAGTCACAGTTTAGGGCCACACTCAAGTTCTATTTTAAACCTAAGTTCAGACTTAAGTTAGCCCTGGTTTTGTCCTAGCTGTACCTGTCCGGGTGGAAGTAGCCGGTGTACACATCTCCATTCTTGCGGTTGACTCTTAGCACCCGGCTGTATGTGCCGTTGTGTTGGCGCTGGTACCAGTACACATAGTTTTTGTAGCAGATATCTGTCCCTTTACAGATGAAATTTGCGGCTTCTCCGGGTTTCACCGTCAAAGACATATCCTTCTGCACAAGCTGGGCCATCACTGTAGTCACATACAAGACATTATAACTGTGTTTAATGAATGATGTGGTTTAATGTTAAAAAAACAACCACACCTTATAAACATCTTGCATTTAGTCTGTATTTTTAATTCTCACAAATGTTAATGAAAATATGAATGGCAAAATACATTCACGTTCTATGATGTTATGGATTTTATTTTTAAGAAAGTTTTGACACTAATCTACTACATTTCAGATTCTTTTATTTTTTGATACATTTCAGATTCTTTTCTGTTAGCAAATAAATATTCACTTACTACTTTTTGGAATTTACAATTAAATGTGACATAATGATTATTATAGGCCTACAAAATGTCACTTTTTGTAATTAGAGTGTAAGTACTGACCTGAAGTGAGGCACAGAGCAGTGAGCAGCAGCATGGTGTTAATCTGAGTGTGGCTGTTTCAACTGTCACCTTATATCAGTGCTTCTCAAAGGGCGTGCCGGGGTCACAAAGTGGCTTATATGGAGGCTGAATAATACTATTTCTATGTTTGGCATAATTGATGCACATTAAATATAGCCAAATTTGACTAACATTAGCCTAGTTTTCACTAACATTAAATAAATGATATACAAATTTAAATCATATATTTATATAATTTAGTTTTGAAGACTAGAATACATTTATCAGTCAGTGATAATACTTCAAGAGCAGCTTGGACTAAAGCTGCCATCTGCTGGTGAAGTGAGAATGCCTTTTGGCAAAATGAACGTTCAAACAGAGTCCAGGTTATAAATGAACGTATTCACTGTTTTAAGGATACTGACTTTCACAACTGAGACAGTATACAACACTAAAATTAATTAGACACATAACATAACATATTCTAGTCGAGATGCGTGAATGAGAACATTTAGATGTGTCTTGATAGTCTGTCTAAATAAAGTGGATTAAAGTGCAGTTTTATGTTAGAGGCAGATTTCTGAACAGGGACAGAGCCAGACTGTACAGCTCCCAACTGTCATTGCAAAATGGACAGAGGTTAGACCACGGTATCTAGCTTTTCAATAGGCTTACTTCAAAACTGATAAATGTAGATAATAAATAAACTTTGTTCTTGGTAAGCTATCATCTAGCTATATAATTTGATGACTTAAAACAGTCTGCAAATAAAACATTCACAACACGCAACAAATATACTATTAAAAGAAAGCTTTTTAAAAAAACAACCAAATACAGCCATTCCGTTATGATTCTGCCAAATCAACTTCCTGTCACTTCAAAAGGCACAGCACCTCGTTGCATTCTGGGAAATGTAGTCAGTCCGACATAAAAACAATCATCTCATTCTTTGATTAGCTTATATACATTAAATTAAGCCATGGTTAATGTATGAATTTTTAAATTATGCAAATAAAAAATATAAATGATTTTATTTGTCTGTTCTGTTGAAAAGATTGACATGTGAGTTTGTGCTTGTACTACATTACCCAAACCTCTGCCTCAATTACGTAGTTAGCAACGGGCAGTTGCTAAAGAAAAAGCTGCCGCTTCCGTGTTGTTCTTGTGTTATTCTGCTCAGAAGTGTCGCTAGCGGAGCCAAAGCTGAGCTGACAGTCTCTGTGGAGAGTCACAATGATGATTCAGTGAAAGCGTCTATCGGACTGGGGTGTGTTCCGCCGTCATGTCGCTGCTGCAGGGCTCCAAGAAGAAGGACAAGCGGATTCTGTCCGGTACGTGCCCGGACCCGCGGTGCGAGGCTCGGCTCTTCTTCCCAGCTCACGGCAGCGTTAGCATCGAGTGCACGGAATGTGGCCAGCGGCACGACCAGAAGGACCTGCTCCGCGTCGAGGAGGTCAGTATCTGGTCTGATCTAATACTAGGCTCCTATCATTAATGCAGAGTCAGCCCTGTAGTACTGGAGTTGATGATGTCCCTTCATGAGCTGGGACCCAGACCTGGTTATGTGCTGGGTTTAGTTCTAGGTTTGTCCTGATTGTCAACTGAATAACAATTAACAATGATGACCATGTTTATACAGTATTTGTATTATTTCCAGGTGACAGACCCTGATGTTGTGCTCCACAACCTTCTGAGAAATGCGTTGCTTGGCGTGAGCTCAGCTCCGAAGAAGGGCACAGAGTTGGTGAAGGTAATGTTCCTTTCTGCTTTCTGTGAAATCTCTTTATTTATGGGTTTGGTGGTTATTCAGACTTTCCTTAGTCCATTTGTCTTATTTTGTTTGTTTGTTTTTTGTAAAATTTAGGTATTTAGTAAAAAGATTAGATTTGTTACATATTTAGTGCTGCATTGATAATTTGTCCTGTTTTCTTTGTGGCTAGGCTTTAAGAACTTGCTCACACTGGGCTTGAGCACTGCAGCTAGCACAGACACAAGGCTTGTACCAAGTTGGGCCTGAGCACTTACTTTTCTTAGATCTTTATGTGTGGTATGGTCAAGGTTGTATGGATGGACAGTTTTTTTTAAGCCTAATAATAATAATACATTTTTAGTCACTGTTTTAGTATCTACATAGTCAAGGTTGTGTGTGTGGTTTTTTTTTTTTTTTAAACAAATTAGATGTTGCATGAAGTTATATGAATGATGATCCATTCAAAACTAATACTAAGTTCATAATCTATGGCTCTCTCAGGTGATGGGTTTGTCCAACTATCACTGTAAGCTGCTGTCCCCGGTGTTGACGCGGTACGGTATGGATAAACAGAGCGGTAAGGCCAAACTACTGAGCGACATGAACCAGGGGGAGATGTTCGACTGCTCTCTGCTCGGCGACCGTGCTTTCCTCATCGAACCCGAGCACGTGTCCACCATGGGCTACGGCAAAGACCGCTCGGGCAGCCTCATCTACCTCCATGACACACTGGAGGAGGTGAAGAAGGCCAACGGGAACCGCGAGTGCCTGATCCCTGTGCATGTGGACGGGGATGGACACTGCCTGGTCCACGCCGTGTCTCGGGCACTGGTGGGACGAGAGCTCTTCTGGCACGCTCTCAGAGAGAACCTTAAACACAACTTCAAGCAGAATCTGGACAGATACAAGGCACTCTTCCAGGATTTTATTGATTCGGCCGAATGGGAGGATATTATCAACGAGTGCGACCCTCTCTTTGTCCCACCAGAAGGTACAAGATTTAATGCTTATGTGTAGAGTTTACACATATTGTTTCTATTAACCAGAAATAAACCCTTAGGAATCAGGAACTAGTCCGTGGCATTGGTAATGGGTTATACAGCATGCTGCTGTTGCTTGGTCACCATCAGAATTTAAACATTTTCTCAGCAGCATTTCCCCTTTTAGTGGTTCTGCTTGATTCACTGTATTCTATTGAAATTCAATCTCTGCCAGAAATCTTAAATACATATATTTTAAATTAATTGGTCAGAAAACCTGTATTTGGAAGACACGACTAACAACAGTATTGAATATCACTTGTTACACTTATATATAGCATTGAATTGTGCTGCTTTTTTTCTACTGATCTAAGGAAATTTTGGTGTTTGCAGGTGTTCCTCTGGGTCTGCGTAACATCCATATTTTTGGTTTGGCTAATGTCCTGCACCGGCCCATCATTCTGCTGGACTCCCTGAGCGGTATGAGGAGCTCCGGGGACTACTCGGCCACGTTCCTGCCCGGGCTGGTCCCAGAGGAGCAGTGCCGCGGCAAAGACGGCAAGCTCAACAAACCCATCTGCATCGCCTGGAGCAGCTCCGGCCGCAACCACTACATCCCCCTGGTGGGCATCAAAAACACGGTGCTGCCAAAACTGCCCTCCCGCCTACTGCCCAAAGCGTGGGGCATGCAGCAGGAGCTCATCTGCAGATATATCAAACTGGAGGCGGACGGGAGCTGTGTGATCGGAGGGGACCGCAGCCTTCAGGACAAGTACCTGATGAGACTGGTCAACTCTATGGAGGAGGTGGGTCCCTGCTCGTCTGGGTTTCATTGTCTAGAGCTATCTTTAGAATGCAATTGATAAAGTTGGTAAAGGCACCCTTTCTCCCCGCTGGACATTCTCATTTAAGTACTACAGCCAATGCAAACAATTAACAGTAGTAGCAGCAAGTGTTTTATATTTCCCCAACCTAAGTAGAGCGGTGAAACCATGTATTTTTAGCTGATGAGTCAGCTCCTCTGCATACAGAAATGCTCATGTGCGTAAATGCAACAAAGGACAGCTATGGTAGGAAGCTTAGAAGTTGCATTCAAGGGCCCCTTTAAGTAATTGTTCTCTTTCCAGGTCTTTATGGAGAAGCACAGCATCCATCCCTCTCTGGTGGCTGACGTGCATCAGTATGTTTATCGACGAACTGGAGTCATCGGTATTCAGCCTGAGGAAGTCACTGAAGCCGCCAAGAAGTCTGTGCTGGAGAACCGGCTGCACCGCTGCCTGCTCTGTGGTGCTCTGTCCGAACTCCACGTGCCGTCTGATTGGCTGTCTCCGGGCGGAAAACTCTACAATCTCGCCAAATCTACTCATGGACAACTACGGCCAGACAAGAACTACAGCTTCCCCCTGAACAACGTGGTGTGTTCATACGACCCGCAGAGAGACGTGCTTGTTCCCGATTATAAACTCAGCTCTCTGAATACATGCAACTGGTGCCACGGGACATCAGTGCGGCGTGTTCGAGGAAATGGGTCAGTCGTTTATTTAGACGGAGACAGAACAAATAGCAGATCTCAGGGCGGGAAATGTGGCTGTGGTTTTAAACATTTTTGGGAAGGTAAAGAATATGACAATCTCCCTGAAGCTTTTCCAATCACACTAGAGTGGGGGGGCCGCGTAGTGAGGGAAACAGTTTACTGGTTTCAATATGAGACCGAGCCTTCCTTAAATAGCAATGTTTACGATGTAGCCATGAAACTGGTCACAAAACACTTCCCAGGAGAGTTTGGGAGTGAGATACTGGTACAGAAAGTTGTCAATACAATCTTACATCACACTGCAAAGAAGAATCCGGACGAATACAACCCTGTGACCATAGATGGCGCTCATGCACAGCGCATTTCTGAATCTGAACCTCTGGATCCCCAGCCTCCTACAAAGATTATCTTAACAGGTCAGAAAGCTAAAACGCTTCACAAAGAGGAGCTAACCATGAGCAAAGCTGAACGCAGTGTCCAACAAAGCATCAGCGAGCAGGCTCTAGTGTCACAGAAACGGCGCACTGATAAACTAAAGCAAGAGCAAAAGGGAAGTGAAGAACGGGCTTCTACAGAAAACTTATCATCATCATCAGCTCCAGCTACACCAACAAAGTCCCCTTCTTCATCCTCTAACAAGGAGAAGAAGCTCCGTGTTACTACTAGTGATGGGAGACAGGCCATGCTAACGTTACAAGCTAACACCACATTTTCAGAACTACAGAAAAGCATAGCAAAACAGTTTAACGTGCCTCCATCTCAGCAATGCATCCGTTATGGTTTCCCACCCAAAGAACTGCTGCCTCCCAGAGACGGTGAAGAGAATGAGCCGGTGCTGCTGCAACATGGCGACAGAGTGAGTGTGGAGATAGTGCGGAAAGGCACCAAGGAGAAGAGCTCCGGCTCTCACTCGGCTGTCCTCAGTGTGGACAAGAGCCAGGAGTCTGTGAGCAACCGGGCGAGCCGCGAGCTGCAGGACAGCATCGACCTGGAGATGTCCTCCCTCTGTCTGCTCGCCACACTCATGGGTAAGAGGCCGGACATCAAGACACCGCTCTGTAAGTGGGTTGGTTTAGGAGCTGAGAAAGTAAATAGCTGGAGAGTCACAGTTGTCCTGGTAATCATAGATTAAAATGATTGAAGATAAGGGCAAGTTCTGAGTTAATATATTGGAAATTAAACAGTCTTACTTGAGAGTGGATGATAGAGCAGGGTAGCTCATTTCAACTCCAACCAGTTCATACAGTATAATGCTATTGTGCCCTTGGCCAAGACGTTTCAGCCACCTATGTATGAATGTGTAAGTGTGATTGCAGTGGTTTGTTGGCCACATTTTTCTTTGTCTGCTCCAGGGCAGTTAGCTTTCTACCATCAGTGTGTGACCATGGATTGAGAAAGATTTGGGGCCTTGCAAAGCATATGTGTATAAACCCATTATTGTATTATTCTATCCATGGATGGCCACACTGATGCCATCCATTCATTTGATTCAGTTGGTGCAGCCTTTGACAGTTGCTGAGCACACAGTAGTGTCCGTACTGAATCCAATTGTTGTCTTGTATTTCTGTGAGAATGTGCTGTGTCAGGCCTCGAGAGGTCAAAGTTCATTTTGCAGTCAGACAGTAGATTTCAGAAGGGATTGGTTTGCACTTTAAGCGGCGTTTCATTTCCTCTGCACACATATACAATATCATTATCAGCTGAAACAACCTGAGTCAGCTCTCCATTGTATCACATTTAGCAAACAGCCCCAAGAACAACAGACATCAGCTGTGGCCTCTGTCAGTGAGATACACAGATCCTTACAGCACTGTCTAATCCTCTGTGCCACAGGTGAAGATGTCTGGTCCTATGCCAAGAAGCTGCCACACTTATTCCAGGAGGGAGGAGTCTTCTACAACATCGTCAAGAAGGACATGGGTAAAACACTGTTACACAATCAGTCAATATAAACTATTGTTCATTGTCTGTCATGTTTCCTAAAATGATGATGATGAATATTGTTTACTACACATAAAAGTCTATCAAAAGTTTAACTCACATTTGAAGAGATGGGTCTTGGGCCGTGACTCAAGAAACATGTTTTATAAACCAGCCCACATGTATAATTAGCATGTCTTTATCAGGGCTGCTGGATGGGAAGCACTGCACCCTGCCTCACCTGTCAGGGAAGACGTTTGTATACAACGCGGCGGAGGACCGCCTGGAACTGTGTGTAGACGCAGCCGGACACTTCCCCATCGGGCCTGACGTAGAGGAGCTGGTGAAGGAGGCGCTGCTGCAGTTCCGCTCTGATGCCTCTAGAGGGAGTAGAGAGGGCAGCCCGTCACATGGCGTTCTGAGGCTGGGAAGTGGAGGTGTTGTCCGCAAGAAAGAGCAGCTCCAGAATGTCACAGCCTTCCAAGGAAAAGGTCACTCATTGGGCAGCTCCAGTGGAGGCTCATCCCCACCAGAGCATCGGCCAGTCGCTCGCCAGCACAGCAGCGATGCCAGTGGCCACCTGGTATGGGACAAGAAACATTAACTCGATGGCCTTTTCAATTTTGCCAAATTATTAGTGACGTTGTAATATTAGCTATATTAACTTATACATCATTTATCCATGTTTCAGGCTAAAAGCCAGTCATTGTTCAGCTCCAGTGAAGGCTCCTCCCCTCCAGAGCATCGCCCAATCACACGGCAACACAGCAGTGGTGTGGATCTAAGCACGAGTGTGTCCAGAGGAGCTGCAGATCTGTCGGACATCGCCGAAGACGCCTCCAGAGAGCTGGTATGATGGACAACAACACACCAGGGTTTGTCACAGGGTTTAGTTTTACAGGGGGACAGTCAGGACTTGGCCATCTTAGTATCTCAGCTCAACATTGTACAAAAGTATCTCTGTGCTATCATAGTCCAAACAAGGTTGTCTTGTCATCTGAACTTGGGTAGCAAAGTTGATAAATTGTTGTTTTATAATAATTAACAACCTATACATTTGCACACTTTGATAATCCTGCAAGTCCCCAGTGGTCTCAGAACGTCTCCAGAAGATTATGTGGTTCTTGTTGCTAACTCTGTTTGTGCTGTTGCCAGGGAAACGCCCCTCGGGAGCTGGTGCGAATGGCACCTGGCTTCGTGACCATGAAGGATGGCCGTGGCCTGGACCCCCGCGTAATGGAGCAGCAGCGGCGTGCTCTGCAGGAGATGGTCTCCTCCATACAGGCATCTATGGAGCGCAACCTGAGGGAGCAGAGGGGCCGGACAGAGGGCGAGCAGAGGGAGCGCACAGAGGGGGGCGCTGCAGCTCAGCACAGCCAATCTAACCAGACCACGGCACGGCCACAAGAGGAGGAGGACATGGAGAGTCAGGATGCTGAGCAGAGCAATGCAGAGCCAATGGACCACTCCTGATTGGACCACATACTCAAACCATATACCCTTAGCCCTGACACACTGTCATTATACACTATCAGACCATTTTTGTGCCCAAGTCCACCTCTGAAGCCTCTCAGTCAAGGACTGTCATATTAAAGACTTCTGTCAATTTAGCATCAAAGTTTTATTTTACATTTTAAATTGTAACATTGTGTTCCCAAAGAATGCACTTCAAAAATGAAATGTACACAAACTTAAGTTAAAACTATTACATCCATTTAAAATGTTTAGTGCTAATAATCTTTATATATTGCACTGAAATTCAGTAAATGCCTAACTGAGCTCATCAGGGTCTACAGCTGTCTTCATTCTGTTGTGTGTTTGTGAAGTCATTCGTTTTTTATAAAATCTAGCCCCACAACCGCTTCCTCTATCCTCCAAGAGCATCTTAAGACAAATGAATTCATACATTTTTTAAACTGAACTCTGTGGTGGCTTTTGTGATGACTGAGTTGACAAACAGAACCAGTCTGTTTCAGTTTATTTTTCATATAAATATTACTCGGTAATGTGTATAATCAGGTAGAATCAAGACGTTTTTTTAAATAATCCAGAGCAGCAGTAACAAACAGCTGTAGTGGCGATAACCCGAAAGCTTCATCCAAATATGAGCTTCACTTCAACTGTGACTGCCACACCTTTATAAGTTCTAATTTGTCTGAATTCCTTGCTCGTGTGACCACCGGCCTTCTATACGTGAGTCGAGAACCCTGCTGGCAAGAGTTTGAATCCTGTTTTGACCAACACTATGGGCCACAGTCTTCCACTGATTATGTATTACACTTAACTTCTCTTCCACCAGGGGGAGTCAAGAGCCCAATGTTTTCAATGTGGGTAATTTATTGTGGACCCCCCACATGTAACTGAGACACCTTCTGGCAGCTGTGGGAACTACAGCTTGATATCGTTAAAAGGAGACCACAGAATATTTCATCTAAGATAACAAAGCCTCGTTTCAAATAGAGGGGCCAACTGACTCTTCATCAGAGTGCAGTCCGCGGCTATAAAATGTCACAAGTGATTCTGCAGGTGTCACTCTCTCTCCAAAGCGAAAGGAGTTTAGCTTTGGCTAACAACATGTAGCCTACAGTAGCAAAGGGCATAATAAAACACTAGACACTAGACATTTGCACCAGAAGAATCAAACGACATATGTTTTAGTCCATAAATTGCCATTTTTAGACATGATGTCTGGCAGCCATGTTAAATTATCTATATCTATAAAAGTCATAAGTGCTCCCTAGTGGACAAAAGTTACACGATATGCCTTTAAATGCACGCTTTGCAGAGATTGTAAAAAAATAAATAAATAGTGGACACCATGAAAGAACAGTCTAAAAGATAAATAGTAAATAAATCACTTATAATCAAATCAAATAAATGCAGATG
Organism: Philypnodon grandiceps; assembly: GCA_036025635.1. Lineage (NCBI taxonomy): Eukaryota > Metazoa > Chordata > Actinopteri > Gobiiformes > Eleotridae > Philypnodon > Philypnodon grandiceps. The sequence continues at coordinate 9,933 of JAVQKD010035048.1, forward strand.
GACTAAGCTGGTTTTGTCACACCTTTGTCCTAAAATGGCTGCTGCGATCTATTTCTTGACACTACTTTCTAACTGTATTAATGAACATTTCCAGTTTCTAATAACATAAAATGATAAGTCATTTATTGTTCATTCTTTCATTTGAACAGTGCTCGGCCATTTTGGACTCTTTCTGTGTGACATGAATCGGGTGTATAATATTTACATAATGTAGCATTGACTTGGACTTGGACTTGTACAGACGTGTGCAGCTCATCTGTTTGTGTTCACTCTGTTTGCAAATGACACATGGCTTTGACATTGCTGTTTGCATGTGACGGCTTTTCAACCAACAATTAAACCACCTCCTTCAGAATTGTGTTTTTTATTTGTTTCTTCTCAACTTAAATCAAAAATACAATCTATTGTAAATGGCCTCTATTGGTAGCCTACAGCCATTTTCTATGATGCACAGATATACATTTTTCATATATTGCCACTGAGTTTGGTGCATGTAGTGTCCTATATATCAAAGCTAGCTTAACACAAAATAAAGACAATAAATTAAAGGTTTTTTGGCAATGTCTTTTTTTGGCTATGGCTTTTTTTCCTATGTTTTTGAGCAATTATTAACAGAGGTGGGTAGTCGAGTAGCCAAGAACAGAAAGTGGGACAAAACATTAAAATTAATAAAATAAAAAATAATGCTTAAATTCTGGTACTTCCAAGGAACAGAATAAAAATGAGAGGCAAAAAAGGAAATATTGTGTGTTAAATTGGTTTACTCATAGTGGGATGAGGAGTAGCCAAATTTTACTCAAGTAGCTTAGATCTTTAATAATATTTCTAGAATATTACAATTCTGAA
>JAVQKD010035241.1:0-10185 GCA_036025635.1 Philypnodon grandiceps
GTAAACATTAGATCGTAATGATAGTCGACAAATTCTAGCAAGTCATAGTTCAGTGAGAAGCCAAAGGTTTGCTCATGCTCAGGCGCCATTGTGCTGTTTGTACTTCAGATAGTGCGGTTGCCAAACCTTTCCAGACACTAATTATATTGAGATTAGCTGGCATTGCTAGTACTCTACCAGCTTCTGAACTTCAGTGTGTCTGAGTCATTCTCCATTTAGCCTACTATACTTATTCAATTTAGTAAAGTTATATTTCTTTGGTCTTGGTATGTAATTTTAAATAAGAAAGACTGCAAACCATATTCATATCATAACATATTTTTTATATAGCACCTCTCAGTGTCTTACAACCAAAGGCATGTTCAATCAAGTCCAGGTTGTGTGTACAGGACTAGAGTGTGAACTTAGGCTGGTAGTGGCATGTCACATCTGTGCCAGTGTGCTCCCCTGTAGCACGGTTTAGGACAGAGGATACAGCTGACTTTGCTCGGCTGCCCCGTCTGTTTAAATGATAGGAGGTTAATGAGGTATCCAGATGGGACAGAAGCATAATGTTCAGCTCTGTTACCTCAAACAGAAGCGGTCACATTCAAGCTAAAACTCATGCCATGCTAGTATATTGTAAATCTTTCCGCAGACTTATAAACTAAAGACAAGTTTACAACTCATGGGTACGGGTTCACTTTCGTTATTTTCCACATAGTTCATTCCTACCAACTTTGCATAAATGAGTGGGTTTTCATGTACTGAGTCACTGGGCCTTTCCGGTTACGTCGGGACAAAAGGCCAGTTCATAAAGATGGAGAAGCTCATTTGCATTGCAGTCAGTGATGCTCTTTTGTTAATGTCTGAGCGTGACACACTGAAAAATAATGGAATATAATAATGAAGCCAGAGCAGTTTTAATGTATTTGTAGTTGACCAATAATCTCCAGTAAAACCTTCATCCAAATTCTTCTTTGGTTACTGTGAACCTGTCAAGTGATTATTGTTAATATTGTATTAATCTTAAGGCAGGAACAGACCCATAACACAGTGCTTGTTACAGCTACCTATCTAATAGAAAATAAAACAGTTGCTTTTACATCCTTCCACTTCGATTATCCAGTAACTTAAATCAATAGTTAGTTTCTGTTCATTGCACAGTACCCCATATGTCTGTGGCTTCCTCACCGCTGCCTATAAGTGTTAAGTCACCACAGGGAAGGATTAGCTGGATTAACAAAGCCTGGCATTTCTCTACACAGTCACATGGATCGTAAGCATTCTGAGAACCTGAGAGTCCTGAGCGGTGCCTTCGTCTCAAGCTGTTTTTATAAACCCCACGATGACCGTTCTTTGGCCAAATTTAGACCAGCCGCCTGCCATTGCTCACCGGAGACTGTTCTATGGACCGACAAACACTACAGCTGATTGCATGTGGTGGCGGACAAACCATTTAACAGTAATTATGTGTCAAAAGTGTGAGCCAGTGGTTTTAAGATGATTGTTCTCTTTCACGTACCATTGACCTCACTGCACGTAGACCACACACACAAGAATTTGAAAAATACACTCACTGGCTACTATGAGTTTGATCTGCCACCATAGGGTCGTTCAGAGATGGCCTTCTGCAGATCAACAAGGCATTTTCAACACCACACTCTCTCTCTTTTCAGACCCGTATATGTAAACTCTAGTAGTAGATAGTTCCCCATTCTGATGTTTAGTTTCATCTTCATCAAATCATCTTAGCAATACATGTATGCAAGTCAACAGGTGTACCTATAGGGCAGGGGTGGGCAAACCTTTTGACTCAAAGGCCACATTGGGTTTAAAAATGTGCCTAGTGGGCCGGCTGATATTGTATTCTTTGTAAACTGCAACCATTTCTTGACAAATGAGACATACAGCCTTCGATCGGACCTCAGTAAAAAAAATAATGTCCATGTGGAGTTAACTGGTTACTGCAATGAGTGAGGGATAAATTGACAATATTTTATCATTTAATAAATATGAGAAAATGCTTGGCGGGCCGGATTAAAAAGCCCAAAGGGCCGCATGTGGCCCCTGGGCCGCAGTTTGCCCACCCCTGCTATTGAATGTAGATTTATTTTTAGTCTGTATTTTCATTTATTGTATTGAACTGCAATGCAATTTATCATGACTGCAAGTTGTGGCTATTATTGTGTTTAAATACTTCATCAACTTTTCCTGTAGTTGTTTGGACAGAATTTGATGTGTCTGGAGCATGGATTATAAAACAGTTCTCTATGTGTGGCTTCTTGATGTGTATTTCAGTCATGCCTTAGCTTGTTTTATGTGAAATTTGTCCCAGGCCAATAAAATGTGTTTTTTGCTGGAGGCAGACTCACAGACAGCAGCTACTGCAGTAGTCTGTGGTGGCAAGCCTGTCTCCTGTGCAATCACACTGCCTCTCTTCGCTGTTTATTACATTACAGTCTCCATTCATTTGAGAATAATATGTCATGCCAAGATGTAAACCAATCAGAAAAACGGTCCCCATGTCTCACATCTTTCGATCTCTGCTTTGCACTGTTTGCTCTATGGCCTATTTATTTTTATTATTTATTTAGATTTAGTATTGGTTTAGACCTGGTTGTGTACTGATCTAGATCCTCCTTTGCTCTGTGGCCCATTATGGCATGTTTATTTCAGATTTAGTCCTTTAGATTTAGATTTAGGTTTGGTTTCATTCTGGTTTAGCTCTGGGTTTAGACCCTGGTTTTACATTGAAAGCTTTATTTGCTCTGTAGCCCATTTCAGCCCCTTTATTCCAGATTTAGTCCTGGTTTGGTTTCATTCTGGTTTAGCTCTGGGTTTAGACCCTGGTTTTACATTTAAAGCTTTATTTGTAGCCCATGTAGCCCATTTCAGCCCCTTTATTCCAGATTTAGTCCTGGGTTAGACCTCCTTTAGAGAGTTTATTAGAACGTATTGATTGTTCTCACATTTTTTGGTTTCAAATATTGTATTGTCTGTCTTTATAATTTAGATCTCTTTTAAACATTCAAAAACTAAAGACACCATGTGACCGTAATGCTACAAATGGCCATATCTCCACACCCATGTTTGCCTCTCTTGTCTCCCTCTTTGACTTGCTAAGCCTGGTGTTCACGCTTGTACACGATATGACTGCTCGTGGTGAGTCAGTTATGACAGATATACACTCAATCTTTTACGCTCATTAGGTGTGGTGGGTTGCAATACTGTTCCTGTCAGTAACACAGTTGGCTACCAGTGCGTCAAAACCGTAATACAAATATGACATGACAGAATTCAGATGCTTGAGCACTCTTAACACTTACTTTGTCTCGCAAGGAATGAAATGGGATAATGTTGTTGATATGTTGGGTTATGCTATGTTTCACTATCACTATAGGCATTTTTGTCACAACCAAGCATGCTGTTGAGTCTAAAATGGCTGCTTCCTTGTCTGTAGCTTCCAGCAGCCATCAGTTTCTGAAAATGTCTTGTGAAATGTGAAATAGAAGAATTTGACACATGACACTTCAGATGTGTGCTGGCTCTCTGTAATAGCTCTATTTGTACTCTGAAACAGTTGTATGTTAGCCTTGAGTGTGGCATTTGGCTGTTGTCATGTGGAATTTTTGATGACCATATTGAAATGAGAAACCAGAATGGTTGTGCTAACTAAGGTCAACTACCTAACTTTTTAGTTTTAACTGTGCAATAAGTGTGTTGTTTGTTAAAAGAGTGCTAGTTTGAGGTTTCTTAGTCAATGGAGTCGACCAACAAATTGGTGGAAAGGTAATTCGAAAGGCCAAAGAACAACCATAATAGCTTAGGGTTTTGTGGTTATCTCTAGAAATGTATATTATATAGTTCTGACCCTATATTACAGTGACGTCCCCCCTCAAGGTTATCGTGCTATCAAATCTCATATCGTCCCTTGCTGACTAGGAATATTATTCTACTGTAGCATCATTTTCTATAATATGATTAAACTGTAAGAGTGAGATTCCTGTTCCTTGCAACATTTGTGAGGAGTGAGCAGGAATGAGTGGGAGGAGACAGCCGTATGGTGACGGTGCAGAGAGTGGAGCAGGACAAAGGTATTAGATCCAGGTTTACGGTCCTGTATCATCAAATCATCTCCTTAGACAAACATAACTGTGTGGTTGTATGCGTGTGTTGTGAATATTTTATGATGCTCATTTGTGTTTGCCCTTTTTCTGTGTACTGTAGATGCATGCAAACCCAGCTATGGCTCTGGCTGGCTCGTCATCACACACTACTGCCAGCCCCTGATTACACAGCACTTGTTTTGTCCCAGCTCTACTCTGTTCTGCTCCTATGATCAGGCTGGGAGCTGTGCACATTCAGATGGCAAGCTTTGTTAAACACAGTGTCGCTGGTGTTGCCTTTCTAGCTGTTTTGGTCTATCTCTATCTCCTGGGCTGCGGCTTGTTTGTTCAGCCTGATAATATTATAACATTCAAGAAAATATCAGTTCCGGTCCACTTCCCATTCAGAGCCTCCCGGGTAGTGTATGTTTGGACAGAACCTGACATTAGGGCTGGTTTGTTCCCTCTGTTTGCTACAGTATAACAGTGTGGGATAAGCTAGTAGTAGTGGACCATGACTGTTCCAACAAGCAGCTGATGATTTGAAATCCACAAAAATAGGCTGCTGTCTCATATTTCTTATACATCAAGTAAAAAGATACCACTGTCCTTTTCCAGTGTTCTATTGTTTTTCATATCATGGTTTCAGTTTAGCTGCCTAGCAACCCTGCAGATATGTGTTCATTTGTATAGCTCCATATAGATATAGATATGAAAAACAATACTTTCAGTGGAAACAATAAACGGGCAGTTTATAGTTGTATGATTAAATTGTGAATGCATTGTATTCAAAAAGGCCTATTAGGACATTTTTATGAAACTTTTATTGTTCTTTTTGAATGGTTGGCTTTTTGTTTTTATTTTTGCTCAGTGACCTTATTGTGAGTCAACTTTAAAAGCTGTAGCACTTTGAGATTTCCTTGAAATGTAAAGTGCTTTACAAATAAAATGTATTATTATTATTAAATAGTAGTTAATTTGTAAAGCACCACTGTGGCACTGCATTTAATTTTTTCCATTGCTTAATGTGTCATTTTATTAGTGAGCGTCTGGTTTCTTTGTCATAAAGGAGTAACTGCTAAAAATTAATCTGTTTTGTGACAAAGCTTTTTGTCTTCTTTGTCAAGGGGATTTCTGTAAACAAATATTTTTCAATCCTCCATCATTGTGCTCATAGTAGTAGTGTTGTTTACGTTGAGTAATAAATGATCCATTGCTGGTGGAGTGAGTTGGTCTCAGGAGTATTGAATGAGTGAAGCTCTGCCCTCTGTTAGGAATGTCCTGCTCTGTGAGGCATGACGGCTGCAGTTCAGCCACTGCTGATCTTTAAGTATGAAGCCTCATGCTCGCTCAAAGGGCAGCAAATCCCTCCTCTAACACAGACTTGTTCAACAATTACCTAGTAAAATATTCCCAAGGGGCAATTAATTTGTGTCCTGTCTTTCTGAAGTGGAGCATTTAGTATCTGTTGCAACAAAGAGTTCAATGGGGTCAACATTGTAATATGGTTTGATATGGTAATATGATTATAAACCTATAATAATCAAATTCAGGGCAAATGTTGTTCCTTAAAAGCAATATTTGATTTTGAATAATCATAACCCATTCATTTTTATCTTTACAGGCACTAGCAGCCAATGCAGGCACGGGATTTGCCGTGGCCGAGCCGCAGGTGGCCATGTTTTGTGGAAAACTCAACATGCACGTCAACATCCAGACCGGCCGCTGGGAGCCCGACCCCTCCGGTACCAAGAGCTGTGTTGGAACCAAAGAGGGAGTGCTGCAGTACTGTCAGGAGGTGAGTGGAAACAGTCTGAACTAGGCTTATGAATATAGAGGAGATGCTGTACATGTGTAAAATGTGTTTCATTCTATCAGATTAAAAGGTTTCCTCTTCAGCTTTCATTCACACATGTTTGAATAATCCTGTATGTTGAGGAGCTGATATTCACAGGTGCTGAAAGGCTTGTTATTTAGAACTACTCATATAGGTGAGATACTGTAGGTGAAGCACTAATTGAAGCACAAATAGACACTAATACTCATGCTAAACTGGCCTGATGCTCTGCTTACTCTACAACATCAGGGGGAGAGAGGGCCTTTAAGAGACATGTGCCTAATCTGGGATTTTTCAGCAAAAAGAAATCTCCCAAAAATAACACTTTTTAGGTTATTAAATGTAAGTTTAGAGATGTTTTCTCAAAACACTCCTTTAGAGGTCATACATATTTTATGGATGACGTATTAATAATGCTATATCAACATGCATTTCTCTGTCATTACATATAAGAAGATTGTCCACGTGCATTTGCACATATTTCTCATTGTGTATCCTCTTATTGGACTGCCAGTATTAATGTCATGTTTATTACTCTAGCCGTCGAGGAAAAAAGCCCAGGCTTACATTTCCATGCAGCCTTCCCTCACTGCCAGCTTAAGATGCATTTATTGATGACATTTTGATGGCATTCAGGCAGCATGTAAATTGCACACTCTTTCATGGATGAGCAGATGGCATCTAGAGTGTATAAAGCGTGGATTAAAGTGTCCCATTGAAGCTGCACTCAGCTCACACTGCCTCGTCTTTTGCATCTTATAATACCATTTCTCCCCCCTTCCTAAACAGATGTATCCTGAGCTTCAAATCACAAACGTAGTGGAGGCCAACCAGCCAATCCGCATCGAGAACTGGTGCAAAAAAGAGAAGAAAGTCTGCAAAGGACATGCCCATATCGTGGTGCCTTACAAATGTTTAGGTAAGTTCAAGGACAGTATCGAAAAGAAAATAATTATAGCTTTATTTGGACATTTTAATTACCAGCAGTAAAGAAGTTGATGCTAAAATGCTTTCAGAATTGCAGTGCAATACCTTCGAAGGTAGAACATTTGCTGTGTGCATGTTTTTGTGCAATAGCTCAGTGGCACAATCCTCTCTGTCCACAAAGTTCAAGGACAGTGGTTACTCCTCATCCATCAACAGCCGACATATATAACAAAAATATTATGATGCATCTTGGAAGTGGTGAAATATCCTAGTCCGATTCAGTTGACTAATGCTGGCCTTGAGCTGCACATTGAGAAGGCCGGATAAAAGCTAATGTGTCTCTGAAGTGATGGCTGAGGGGGGGAAGCTATTATTGCGGAAGAGGCTTGTTGAGCAATAAAGCACAATCTTATTTCCCCTTCAGACAGTGGCCATAAACTCCCACCACTGACAGACACACTGGGTCTATGAGAGGGCGGTAGCTAGTGCTGTTATATACACATATCTTTGCTTTGCTTGGGCCCTGCAGCGTCACAGTAATCAGTGTTGGCCACAAGGCTACATAATGCTTTATTAAATGTCAATCTTAGAACGTTGCAAGATTACTGCTACAGGGAATTGATGTCTAAAATGACTACAACGACTGGCCACTTTATTAGGTAGACCTTGTATTGAATAAAGTGGCACCCGGTGTGGGTCACTACACTGCATTCATTTTATGCTCAGCTCTTCAATCATTTTACTGTGAAAATGCTAGTGTTCATATTAATGAAAAAAGGGAAATAAATATTATTAAGTATTATGATGAACATTTGATTGGATATACATTCAATTTGTAGTTTGTAATTTGTAGTTTTTGTGATAAAAATCTAAACATATATCTTTACTTAATAAAACCGGGGTGTTATATTTTTACCATATCGCCCACCCCTTCATCTGCATGACTGTATCCATGAGCTTGAAGTGATTTGAGCTCACAAGCAGGTAAAAAGATCTATCTAATAAAGTGTCAAGTGAGTGTACATTAGCAGTGTCACCACGCATAATTTCCCGTAAATCCATGTTAACTGTACAAATGATTTCAAAGCCCTTATAATAGCAAAGTTGAAAGTTAATGGAGTGGAGAGGCTGCTAAAAGACATGTCGTGGCTTGTAGCTGATAATTGGACCCCACACACACACACACACACACACACGCACACGCACACCCTCACACACACACACGCACACACATCAATTAACATGCTTCATCACATAATCATCAGAAAGCATCTCAATAGCCTCCTATACTCCGGCTGCAGCACTCTGTTGTAGCCGTTCAGAACAGCAGAGACACGAGTCTGCAGACATTTAACAATGATGACAAAATGTGCAACAACAGGAAGTCGAGCTATTTAATTATTCCTGGTGAAGTAATGGGGTTGTTTTAATTAAATGGCTGTGCTGCTGATTCACAAAAAACCTGGTGCTGCTGGCAAATGATTGAAATGAAACGGAAGCCAAGGCATCAGTGAAGAAGATGCTGATTGTGCATGTCTCAAATATAATCTGATCAGAGGCCAGGAGTGTTCTCCCACCAGTTTCCCAAAAGCCATCTTTCAAATTTGACCTGTAAAATGGACGCACTGCATTCACATTGCATCCAGCCAATGAATTCAGTTAATGAATTTAGTCATGCATGTTAAAGATGAACCTGCGGAAGAAACAAAGGAATCGAATTAAAAAGGTTATTTAAGTGACTTTGAGTACAATTATATAGTAGAACTAGACCTCCGCCAGGGAAGCTCATTTCCCCTATAAGCACTACGTGAGTTCATATGCACATTATGCATCTGCAATATTAATCTTTGTTGACACTGACGGTGTCTCTATATCCGCCCGAGCTGTTGTTTATTTTTTGTTATTATTTTTTGTTGGCCTGTAGTTTATCAACAGTTCGACCTGGTGTTTTTAAAGCATATTTTTTTTGCATTAGACTGACAAACAGGAAAGGCTGTCTTCCCCTGCTGTGACTTTACAACAGGGCCAGAGGTGTCAGATTTCACAGAACAGGAGGGGTGGGAGAGAAGAGACACTTAAATACCACAGGCCTTGTCCCATTCCAGGGAAAAAATTCTGGATCCAGACGGTGATCCGTATCAGTCCCAAAATGGAATCACTTCTTCTTTGTGTCATCCCCGACCTTCCCTGAAAATTTCATCCATACACACACAAAAGCAACCGAAAACATTACCTTTCCTGGCGGAGTTAACAATGTCTAAAGTTGACAGAAAATACTTTGATAAATATACAGCATACCATGAGTGTCAGTTCTGTGGGAAAATATGATGCTAGAGGTCAGAACAGGTTTTGAGATATCAGAACATTACCTCTTGTTACATCAAGGTCTGCAAATGTCATCCTCTGAATGCAAGTGGGCTATAGCAGCAGATGACCACAGGTACAAGTTCTACCTAATAAATTGTCCGGTTCCTAAAAAGAACAAAGGCAGATAAATTATAGGTAGGATATATATTAAATGCACCAGCAGCCATGTCAAGTTAATGGGTTCATATGAATAATGTACAATGATAAAAAAGGAGTCTAGTGTATTAAAAGGGTAGATTATTTGCAGTGTATCTTTTTGTGATATAGCTCAGCGGTACAGGCCCCATCCCCAACAAAGGCAGGGCAAATGAATGTGATTTTTGTTCCATGGCAGCCTAATCCCAGTAGCATGATGTCTTTGTCAAACAGCAGAGGATTATTCTCAGACTTTTTTCACGATTGTGGCTCCAATAGTGAACAGTGAATAGTGGCTAATGTGCGGTTGGTGGGGTGTGGTTTGTGTGAAGAGTGCAGCCTATCTGTGATTGAATTATGGGTAAATACAACATAAAGCTCCGGGACAATAGATTCAAGTAGGGCTTAGCAGAGAATTGTCAGGCAGCGGAATAGAAGGTTTAGAGGAATTAGTATCTACAGCACACCTTTTATAAGAAAATGTGCAATGTAATTATATTAGACACCCCTTCTCCTTGCTCAAAATCAACCAGTCGTGCAAAAAAAACGCAAATTGGGCAAATTGCTTCCAAAAAAAACAAAAATGAATCTGTCCACTGGCCAATGAGCAAAAAAGTAGAAATCGGTGCCTGTCTATAGGTATAGTATATAGCCATATGTGTAGTAAGGACTTGCTCCTGTAGTTTGAATATTGACAAAAAGTTAAACCTACAAAAAAAACCTAATAATTAAGTGCAGACTACTTTTACGATATCGTGGTAGATCTTTTCTTCATGCATAATTGATTGTTGAGTCTTGCTTGGACTTCTTGTTTGTATTTTTCGATGTAAT
>JAVQKD010035926.1:0-11438 GCA_036025635.1 Philypnodon grandiceps
GAAACAGGCAGAAGATGTAACTAAAATGCAATCAACCTTAATTTATAGTGATATCTATAAACTTAATGCATACAAATACAGCCGTAACCAAGGCATATTACCATTGACTTAGCTTTAAATGCATGTTCACTGAGTCTGACTGACTTTCTCCTTAGGCTGATTTTATAAAACAGTGGGACATGATGAAGAAGGAGGATGTAGTTAAACCTTTGGGGAGGCAAAGCTGATCAGCATCTGAATCCGGACCAAATCTAAAGACTTACAACGCCCTTCAGTTGCATTTTAATAGTGTCAGCCAATCAATATATCTGCACTGGAAGTACAGGAGAGCCTTATGTTTTTGGCTTCATTAGCTTGCTAAAATGCAATCCAGCCACAATAGGTCAAACATAGCCTACCCCGCAAATTATTTGTGCCAGTTCCAAGCATGGATAAATGAAAATAAAGGAAAATGAATCCATCAGGAAAATCAATATCAATCAGTGCACTATAGTAGGCAGATTAGTTGCTGAGTTGACCCCAAAAGGACAAGTCGAAAGGAAAGAATATCTAGCTAAAGTGCAATCTAGCATAATTCATATTAGAAACACAATGTTTTCTTTTGTTAGTAAGTCTGAAGTAGGAGTGAATAATTTACAGCAGTAAATAGTGTAGTGGACCACCTCAGCCTGCCCAGGGAAAGTCAAATAATCATTGGAAGGAACAGAAAGTCAAGCAGTACACCCAGTCAATATAGTTAACCATGATAAATGTTCCCTTTAAAAAATCTAATGATCTATTTCTTTCCAGCGGCCTGAGAGCATATTTTGATCAGCAGTACACTAAAAGATGAGAGAAGACTTTTGTTCTGATGTGAAAAATGGCTGGCTTGGTGCCGCACCCCCTTTGGGCTTTTAAACAACACTTAATAACGCTTAATAAATGAACTGGGGTCAGGCCACGACAGAACAATTAATTTTGAAATCTGTTTTTGAATCAATAGAAGAAGTGGTGAACCCTTAACAGGCTAAAATACAACTTTGTCTTGTTTGCAGCTTTGTGTTGATGTGATTGCTGGGACTGGGCCAATAATGACTAGCCACACTCGGCAGTAGTAGTGAAGACACGTACAGTCAGTTTGTCCCGTAAGAGGATTATAAACCCCCGTTCGGCACAGGCCTATGGTGGTCAGGGTGTCACTTTAGCACTTCCCACTCATCTGGATTGAGCCAGATTGACTTAAGGATGAGTCAGGATGAGGGAGGCAAGGTATCTGACAGTTGTGCACCAGGAACAATGATATTTACATACTCAATCATTAAGACAATCCAAATCTAATGCTGTAGTAGCAATACCCATATAGTTTTTTACAGTGTTATGATTGTTTTCAATGTCTCAGCCTGTTATCAAATGTAAACATATCAGTTCTCCTTTACTACAATTTTTGCATTAATCTAACCCCAGAGAGTCACAAGGCAGACTACTTCTTGTGCCAGTCCCAATTCCGGATAAATGGAGAGGGTCACGTCTGGAAAGGCATTCAGCAAAAAACCTATGCCAAATCAATATGCAAATTATTATGGGAAAAGCCAAAAGGGAAGACGACTACAGCATTAACAGATTAATAGATCATGTTTATTTAGCTGCATAGTCAGATGCAACCAATACATTGGCTGTCTGTGAAGTGACTAATTTATAATATATAGGCTATTGTACAAATGCATACTGTAGAATAAAAGTACAATCTATAATATGAAAAAAACATACCAATATGCAATTCCCCCTCTCCCGAATTTGTCATTGGTCCATCTATCAACTTCTTGGAACCACAAGTGCACCTTGATTTGCCTGTTTTGTGTTGGTACTTAACTTCCTCATGTTTGACACTGGTAAAACACGTGGTTTACAGTGCACCTTCTGCTGTAGGAATGTGTCATATGAACGTGCCGCAATCACTGCAGAGTCGTGACTTTTTCCTTTTTTGTGATTATGATTTTGTCCTATTCTCACTCTCGATCCCTCCTTCACCCTGAGTGTCCTTGCAGAGTCAGGTACTCATCTCCAATGACAGTCTCTGTGGGCAGCAGCTATTTCTTTATTGAAATGCAGGCTCGTGCCAGGGAAGTGAGCAAGAGCCTTACTGCCACATGATCCCAAAACCTCCTAGTTTTATGGCACCAGACAAAGAGAAGTATTAAGACCGCTGACATTCTTTTAACAATACTATTCAATGCCAAAACTAGTATTAAAATTAGATATTAGTTTGGAACATTATTGATGCCTAACTGTTCCGTCTTTACCCCCTCGAGGTGACACACAATCAAATTGTTTAACAAAATAAGTCTGGGGCCTCTTTTGTTACACTACAAAAGAGAAATATCATTGTAAGGAAATTCTATTCAAATTAATTCAATATTGTGCCTAGTATATGCATGTACTAAATGACATGTAAGAGGATTTAAATAGAAAATCTTCAGCATTTAAGTTTTCTCATATTTGTAAATTAACAATGTCCTTCACTAATGTACATATTGTTAGCAGCACTCACCGTGATGTAGCTAATGCCTTCAGGTCTCCAGAACACAAATACCCTGGTGCCCCCCGAGACATCAGCCCTGCAGCCCCTCCAGGATTGGCCCAGAAACAGTCGAGGGCTTTCGTTGTGATCATCAGGGCCAGTCCCTAGTCCTGTTCTTCCACCTGCATCAAGCACAACAAATCCATAAGACACATTATGATGACCCCAGTGTGAAGTGTGATGAAGTCCAATTAGCTCTTGTCAGCGATGAGACATTTTCATTTTCAGTTCTGTTACTCAGCATCAGATAGCAGCTTCAGTTGTTATTTCCAGTGAGAACAACACACCGCTATGTCACGCTGAGCAGATGTGAGACCAAACCAGTTATGAGGTTGTGGTATTTCCAACAGGCTCCTCCTCTGGTCCCCAAGGCCCTTACACTCTCTCTCTTTTTTCTCTGTAACTCGCTTGCTGCTTTGAAACCACATGGCGATGAGAGGACGCAGCACTCAATGTCCGATGTAGTCTAAATTAAAGTTTCATATCACCCAGTTCACCAAACAGTTCCTACTGGGTGTGCACTAAAAGCAGTGTGTTGGAGAAAGAAACTATGACAGACTTACAGCATTCTTGATTCATAATAAAATACAATTCTTATATGAAGCCAGATATAGCAGAAACCTAATACTGGATTTTGTTTGGGAGAAAAACACAAGGTTTGTTATGAAAAGCCGAGCTGTTGAATGAGTAGTGACATAGAATATGTCTAAAGGAAACCATCTCATTTTTCTCTCCAATGTTGATCCCTGATGTAAACCCTCGCTCCCTTGGGCTTCTAGCTACAACTAGAGGCACAAATCAAGGTTTGGATAGGTCCATCTGTGCAGCTCTGTCATCAGGCCCTGTGTCCCCCATGCGGAGCTCTTACACGAGGCTCACGATATGCCCCATAGAAGAAGCAGTCCTGGACTATCCCGACTGCAGGACTCATACATTATACATAGGGCTAATGCAGCTAGCCAAGCCTCCGAACGCCTCCTTCTGCCACGCTGCCAACACAAGCAACAAGAAGAGAGCAGACACAGGAAAGACTATGGACTATGGGGGTTTCAGCGGTGAGAAAGCAGAGAGGTGGGGGCTCGAAGAAAAGAGAGAAAGGACAGGATATTGAAGGGGGTGCACAAAAGGGGACCAGAGGGGGAGAATTTTAAAGAGGGTTGAACAAGGCACCAGAGGCCAAGAAATGAGTTAGTGAAGTAGCAGTCGACCAAACAGAAATGTGGACCGAGAAATGATAATCAACGTAATGTTTCCCAATCAACCCTGAAATAGCATTATTGTGAGGTGAGCTGTTAAAACCAAAAAAATCTGATTTGATTTTGTATCATATGAATTGAAACTGGTCCCACATCATCAGAAATAGTGAAATCTGTTGACTAGTGTAAACAATGCAACCTGTTTGACACTCCTTTTTCCTCTGTAACCTTTACCTTAAGGAAGTATCTCTGGGCATTCAAAGCAAGTTTTCATTTGTAGCAGTGTTTACTTGATTTCAGATACAATCTCTGTCTCACCTCTCCCTCTGTTCGGTTTTTCTGACTTATTATTATATTAAATTTGGCTGTGTGCAATATGCCTCTTTGCAGTTCATATACAGAAATCCCTGAGACTTCAATCTCACAGTTCAGAGGTGGCATCATGACTTGGCAGATGTTATTTTAGTGCTGCCAGCTGGAAAAGCCCAACCCAGTTAGCCCATGAGCATGCCATGGTGTGCCATGTCAGAGACTGGACCCTAGAGCCTCTAAAGATACCTAGTGTGGTACAAGGCACAAATGTAGTCCTGTTAAACATCAAAAGTGACATTACTAATTGCCACAGCTAATAAATGAAGTACCAACTGCTGAACTCTTTAAACTTAGTTAACTTACAACAGTCATAAACACTGATATAAAGAGCAAAGATATTTAGAAGATTTGATTAATTTAGGAACTTTACAGACTTTACAACAGTTGGAGGCTACCTACATCTTATCCACAAACACACTCCCTGGAGCTGAAGACATCACCGGATACAGCTGCACCACACGAGGCGCAGCAGCGACCAGCGATGGTTAAGCTCAACTTTTCATTTGGGCTCACGGTGCCTGCCAGCAAACTTGGACAGAGACCTCAGTAAACATTCAGTCCAAGAGCACATTTGGCTGAAAATACTATTTGTATGAACGTCTGTTTGATTTGAGGTGTGTTGTTACATGTGCGTGAGAGAGACAGCTGGAATGAGTTAGATTGTAATGCAGTAAAAGTAAAAAACGGAGAAGAAAAACAAGATTGAATTGTAAGAGAGAGTGCTCACTTTTATAATATTTTGCAGGACAGAAAGGGTCTGATCAGCTTTATCTCCACTATATTGTAGATAGAGAGCCAGACTGTGATGTGGGCAACAAATAACACAGGTTTTATTATACTAACAACTTCAGCAAATTCACTCAAGCAGCTACTAAAAACTTCAAGCTGTTACTTTCAATTGCAATGTTTTGTATTTGATTGTATATTGTACACTAACCACCACCCAGACATAATTGCATCTGTATTCAGCCTCTCTGCCTGTTCCATTAGCTTATGAAGATACCGCTTTTCTAATTTCATCAGCTCACCGAGTTCCCCAGTGCACTATTAATAATGTTAAATAGTGAGCTACATTGTGTTTCAGATCTCTATCGATGGTTCACAGTGTCCCAGACAGAGACAACCATAAAGGGGAACACCTTGAAGTCTGTGGTCTGCCTTTGGATGTGAGTAGGTGAACGCTGCTGAGAGTGAGATAATATGTCTGCCTTACTTTGTCTGGGTCAGTTTTCCTTTAGCTTAGTGATGCACAAAAAATGTTAAATGTAAAACTGAGACGGCCTGGAAACGGCAGATAAAATAAAATTCTGGATTCTGGAGCAACACTTCCACAGAGCTACAGAAGGATGTTAATATTTTATAATACTTAAAATAGAAGAGAGGCAAGTCTGTTTAAAGCAGGCTATAACTAAGCGTCACTATGTCAGCGATCTCAGAGAAGCAATATAAATAAATGATTGGAAGTTTTGTTTAAGCACTCATTATTATTATTATTGTCTGATGTTGGTCCCAAGCCAGGATAAGGACATTTGCAGTGATGCCTAATATGTGAATCGCTGCATGCCAATATGTGTACGCTTTGAGTAGTTCATTGATTTGTGGTGATTAATATAAACACTGACTTCTTTATAAATAGATGTACATTAATATTTAGAGTTGACCCGAATACTGCAAATTGTTCTACTGCATTTTTAACAAAATGAAATACAATTCTGCATCTTGAGGAAAACAACCCTAACCCTGTAGCCAGAAATCTTATTGGACAGTCAAGGCATTGGAGCCACTGGAGGCCTACACCAGCCCAGCAACCAGAGGTGCCCCAAAGGCATATGACTAAATAAAGCAGAGCTTCTGTAAGTGGGGCAAAGAAAGCAGTCAGTAGGGCAGATTCAGGCTGATGCAGGAAGGCTTCGAGTCTTCCCTGATGTGCAAGTTCCTACCGTCACCTGTACATCCCTGAGTCATAGCATAATATCTGCATCACTGGCAGTGTGATACTACTGAGTCCATTTAAAGAGCAAGACAGAAGCCTTCAAGCTGTGTGATGACATACGACACTCCCCAGGACCAAAAGGCCATAGCTACATTACTGTGTCTGTCTGTGCATTTTTGAGCTGGGATTTAATGTAACCTAAGTGATGTCTTCATACACAAAGACTGCTGTGATATCGGACGGGATCTAACTCGCGACGCAATCCTCGGTCATATTGAATCATGTCATGCATTAAATGAAAGCCCCAGAACAGCAAAACGCATTGTTCCGGTCTAGTTGTGCTGCGCTTGTCATGCTTGGCACGGAACAGGAGCGAGCAGAGGAGAGGCTGCTGCTGGCCAAAGGATACAGGAGCAAAAAGGACGAAGGAAGAGAAAATCCACCTCCCCGAGTCTGTGCATCACACAGGCTCAGTCAGTCATGGTCTGCGTGGTTTACTATACAGACTTACATCCTCTCGTTTGTTCAATCCAATGTGATATCACTACGCAGATGGCAATGTGGCTTCTCACACTGTCTTCAGCCATGTGTCTTATAACGTAGTAAATACCATGGCGAAATGACCTATATTCACTAGGCTGTAGGCTATTCAACTGGATGGTCAATGAGCTATTCTGTCAATTCAGACTGTTATTGAAGCAGGCATATATTGCGTCTCTTGTAAATGCTTTATAAATGCCCTTAGAATAATCAATAGGCTATTCTCTATTTGCCCACCCACCAGACAGCAATTTTAATCTAGCTAGTAGAACCATGAGGCTAAACAAAGAAAAAAAAGGTCATCCTTTTGTTGCTTCCTTTGTAATCTTAATCGGATTTAAATACCCATCGCCTCCCTCAAACAGGGGCAGGGTTGCAAACGTGTGGCACAGAGCGTCAGTAAATCGAGTCCTTTCTGTAACCAAATATGAGCTCAACGGCTGGAAATTATGCGAGGTACGGACTCGGTCCAACCGGGCGCTCCTTCATCAGACAAAACCGGAGTAAACTCACCTCGTGGTGTGGAGAGGACACAGACGGACCGGGAGGTGGCTGGTGTTAGCCCAGAACAAAAATCACCGATGCGGAAAATGGCACAGGAAACGATACTTGCTGAGATTTGATCCCCGCGTCCCGCCCGGATGGTGAAGTGCTGTGGGGGGTTGGCTGCGCGCTGGATGCTGTCGTAGCGCTGGGGCTGCTCTCGTCTAATCCTCGGTCCTGAGCTCTGGACTAAGCCACCCCTCCCTGTCCGCCTCTCCTCCGCTGTCTGCCCCCAAGACCCAGAGGACCCCCGCCCCTCCTCCGCAAGGTCAGCGCAAGTACCACAAACGCACTAATAAGATAAGGGGGTAATAATATCAAAAACTAAAAAAGGAAAATAATATGAAATAAGGCTCATGAAACATATTGTTATTAGGCCTTTTCATATTACAAATGTATTAAAAGGTCAGATTAAAAACAATACAAACGCGTTTCTAATGTATCTCGCGTGTCATAATTATGTGAATTCATAAATCACATACTCAAAAATGAATCTGGTTTTTGTATCGCTTTTTATGTTTGACCCATCGCACATTCCATACGTGTGATTTCCGGTTAGGGGCACGCATTTCCGGCTCAAATACGATCCACGCTCCTGTAGCTGTGAACATAGCTTTTCTAACAAATTTACCCATAAAACAACAAGAAAACTTAGACAAAATGTTCAAATTAGAGGGACTGGCTCCAAAGATGGATCCGGAAGAAATGAAAAAGAAAATGCGTCAAGACGTCATTGTATCTTTACGAAACTTTCTTATTTACGTCGCCCTTCTCAGAGCCAGTGAGTAGCTCCAGATGACATTGAACAGTTAGGCTTTTTCATTAACTCTGCTGTGTAAAACTGGTTATCTGTGTATTTAATAACCCCAAAATAATGTTCCTGAAACCAGTTTGATAGTAAATATATAAGTAGGTAGACAGGTAGCTTGAAACCTGACGTGATGTGTCAAGTTTGAGTTCGTCTGTTTTATGATATATTACACTGTCATCTCCATTTGTAAAAGATATGTTCTACCTGTACTTACAGCTCCTTATGTACTGAAGAAGTTGGACAGTATATGATTGGAGCCACAGGACCTTCTGCTCTTGTCTTCATACAGAGAGTATTCTTCTTCACAAGAAGTTATGGACCACCTCAAGTAGACGGACAGATGGACCGTGGCTACTCATCTCATGGACATCTGGAACTTTCTCCTACACAGCATCCTGGAGAATCACATACTGTATAATGTAGTCACTGTTGTAAACATTAAGTTTTCTAAGTCTTGTTTTTTTTTGTATAATTGTCAACCGTCATTAAAATAATATCATGCTAATTCTGTGTTTTTTGCTCCTTTTTGCTCCTTCTAAATGACAATGTACTATTTACTCATGTTGCTATGGAATACACCTTTATTAGGCAGGGAAGGTAGACCAGAAGGTTTTAGAACGAGACCTCTTCTTTTTTAAAACATTCGTATGATTAATGCAGCTCATCTTAAGTCGACCCAAAACCTATTATACAATTTGATGCAGTATTTTGTCCAGCCTTTAGGGGGTGCAGCAGGAAAGTTTTTCTTTGACAGGTGTAACTTGCAGGCTTTGACGACAGCATTAAGATCCAAGTGTGAGGCTACTAACAGTACATTCATTACATTTGAGCACCCGAGGGACAAGGTAGAAGTGTATTATTTTGAGGACCTAATTAGCAACACATCTCTACATAAAATAAAACATTCTGATTTTGGTACAAATTATATGTGTATTTTTATGCCATCGCCTGGTGGGGGCGTTGTTGGTTAGTGCTGAGCGTCAATGCAGCCGCCGCACAATGGAGACCACCGCTTCTGATGCTAAAGGGACTGACTGAGGCAGCGCTCTGAATAAGTAGCATTTATATTTTCTTAAACTGGTCTTGTGAGTTGTCACTTAGTGTAGTAACTGAGCTGTGAAGAATGTAGAGCGATAATGCTGAGGACAAAGGCATCCATCCGCGTTATTGTTGGACGAGGCCCGCCCATACTCCAGCGCATCTCTAGGAAACCGATGCTGCACGTCCCTTTGGTGATAGACTGTTCAGCCTGATGCCCGCTTCTGAGTGTGCGCGCCTGTATTTATGAGCAGATGGACTGACCATCGATAGCATCATGCATATAAAATAAAAAGGAGGATATTCCGAAGCCCACTCGCAGTCCACCATACAAGACCAAATATGGATTTTCAGGGGCATTTCCAGCACATTTTCCGCCAACTCAACTATCAGCGTCTCCATGCACAGTTGTGTGACTGTGTTGTGCTGGTTGGAGGTCAGAGTTTCCAGGCTCACCGGTCCATCCTCGCCGCCTGCAGTTCTCACTTTAGGGCGCTCCTGAGTTCAAATGACAGCGGTGATGATGAAGGACGCCTCGGCACAAATAAAATTGAGTGTGGGGGTCCTAGTGTCATGGAGCTTGACCCTGAAGTGGTGACCCCAGAGGCTTTCTCCACTTTGTTGGATATGATATACACTTCTACCTTGTCTCTCGGGTGCTCAAATGTAATGGATGTACTGTTAGCTGCCTCACACTTGCATCTTAATGCTGTCGTCAAAGCCTGCAAGTTACACCTGTCAAAGAAAAACTTTCCTGCTGCACCACCTAAAGGCTGGAGATCAGTGCATACTTTAGATAGCTCAGGAAAAAAACGAGCTGCCATGTACCAACAAGTGACCTCTGGCCTGGAAGAGGACTCTGAGGAGGATGCAGTCGTAGAGGTGAGTCAGTCTGGTGGAGCTGAAGACAACTTAAACAGTGCGGCATCTTCATCCAGGCACAAGCGTAAGTCTGAAGAGGAAATACTTTTTAGCAGAAAGAAAACTTGTACAGGACTGGGAGAAATGTACAAGGAGTGCTCTCCAACTGTGAGCAGGAGTCTGCTTTGTGCTGAGGAGACCACAGAAGACCTGCTGTCTCCCGATAGTCTCAGGATGCCTGATAAACTCTGGGAAGGCCAAGGTGATGAGGAAGATGAGGTGGAGGAAAAATATGAAGCTACTAAAGGGGAGTCTGATGAGATGCAGCTGCCAAGCCAGTCTGACAGCAGCATGGAGGAGATGGGCAACTGGGAAAAGGCTGATGCAAAAGACATAAACAAGGTGGTAAAAGTTAAAGTCGGAGAAGAAGGTGAAGAGCTGGAGAGCCCAAAGATAACCATGATTGAAGTGAAAAGAGAAAATATGAACTCTCCAGAGCTAAAACATGTTTCTGAGGACCCATTACAGTGTCTGACACACGACTGCACAAACCAAACAGATGTTGGCCAAATGACAACTACCACACCAACAGACGATATGAGTATTCTACCATCTCAGCTTTGCACAGACCTTAACAGTGATGCAGAAAAAGAGAGTGGAGACACAGAGGATGATCCAGTTGGCCTCGACAGCCTGTCTGACCTGGCGTTTTCCTGTTTTCTTAATCCCACCACTGACAGTGTTATGGGAGGTCTAGATGAGGACGACAGTCTGGCTAGTCTGACAGCTGCTGCCACTGCAGCTGCCGCCGCCAGTGATGCTCCAGTATCTCTTCATAATTCTTCTGAAATCTGTCAAAATGAAGACCTAACAAACTCTTCTTCAACACAGTCCTCAAATTCATCTCTTGTGTTTCCAGTGACCTCTGTTCCTCTGCAGCAGCTTCTACCAACTCAGTCAGCTGGATTCACAGACACACTGATCCTGCAGCCAGCTCCAAACCCTCTGACAGGCTACCTGAGCAGTATCGGGCCTGGACTAACTCTGGAGGCCTCTGTTGTGCAGCCTCCTGGTGCTACAAACAGTAAGAGTAGGGGAGGTGGAAGCTCAGGGCCTACTACCTTTCGTCGCATTGCTCCAAAAGTGCCTCCTGGATCTGAAACCAACACAGATCCTTCAGCAGGAGATGCTGCCGAGCGCCCATCTCTAACCAGAGCATCAGAGGATGTTCTATCCAAGTGCAAGAAAGCAGCCACTGAAGACCATGTGCTCTTGGTTGAAGGGGAGAAAAAGTATGCCTGCAAAATATGTTGTAAGACTTTTATGAACTTAACTGACTGTAAAAAACACATTCGTGTTCACACAGGGGAGAAGCCTTATCCCTGTCCAAAATGTGGCAAACGCTTTAGTCAATCTTCACATCTTTATAAGCACTCTAAAAACTCATGCCAAAATTGGAAGGATGAGCAGGCCTTCTCTGATAGTCTACCTATTTGAAACATAAACGATTAAAAATAAATTGTTAAAAAAAAAAAATTATATTAAAAAAACCTTACTAATAATCATCTCAAACATAGACTTTTATTA
>JAVQKD010036742.1:0-11043 GCA_036025635.1 Philypnodon grandiceps
GCTACAACTAGTAAACATTTAGCAAAAACATTAAGCACACTGAAATAAACTGCAATGTGACAACTATGACAGTGAATGACACCAGTAAGTCCAGTAGAAACTCAAAACTCAAACTAGACTATGGACATATAAAAGCAAATATCACAGGTCATACTGTTAGTCGAACTTATTGCATATAGCGTTCCTTCTAATATTGTGCAGCCGCAATTGTTAACATACATATACATTTAACAACTCATGAAAAGGTTTATTGACCGCCTGAACAGTTAATGGCCTCTTTCACAGCATAAAGAAGAGAGTACTTTGAAACAAAAGTCAGACTTCAATAAGGCTTAAATAAAGTCCACACAGTGGACAGTGGTGGTCCCAGGCTGCAGCTGACGGACAGTGGCCCGTGTGTGAGGGGCAGTAGAGGGCTAGCTGTGCCAGGATCAGAACTATCAATGAATCTACACATCTTTATCAACAAATGGTTTTTATCATTAATATGCAGTGGACTTGGGTTGCTCATTTACTTCGATACAGTTTGCTGCAGACTCCAGTCACATGGCTACAATTGACTTCAGAAGCCCACATCTACCTTTCTAAAGAATAGGAAGCTTACAGTTGCTCACATCTTTCTGTCTTTTCATGCTCACAGATGTTGAGATCAGGTTTGCAGAGCTAAACCAGGCGAAGATAGTCTCCAATTAGAAGCAATTTACACTGACAAAGCATTTCTCCCTCACTTTGCATTTTTCTGAGCATTGCTCTGATCTCCACCTGCTTCTCCCAACTGAAGGTGTGCTGACTATTACCCACTGTAAAATGGTTAGTTATTCCAAACTACAGCATGTAGCTTTAGTAAATGCTGGACTATATGTTTCCAATACACTACTCTGGCTCATCACTGCCAACCTGACAGCAATTAAACATTAGTGTGTTAACCAGCTACAGATCACAAGGTATTTATGACTTGCGTCTAATGTAAGAAGCAGCAAAACACAGTGCCATGCAAATATTTGAGGCACATTTTATAGAGGTTAATACATTATTTTTTATCTTATGCTCGAACAGTTACATTTACAACGGGGCTTCGTGTCGTGGTTGCCAGATCAGAACCACTGACTCAGGTACAGTAGCTAGAAACTTTGGATTGTGGACATTTTGATTGCAGATTACCTCAAAAACTCTTGAAAGTTATACATTGTGGGGAGAGGGCCTATGTAGTCAGTAAGAAAACCTTGAAAAGGCACTACTCCGTCCAGCCCAGGCCCCACTTGTTGTCCGAAAGCGCCCCAAACTAGCATCGCTGCTCAAAGAGTAGCAGTAGGGGTTAGCATAACTTTCGGTTAGCTTTAGAAAGCTAATAAGGGTACAGACATAAAAATTGAATAAAATAACAATAATTATGTCACAGGGGGTAGACCTAGGCTGCATTGTTATCTTAATCAAAATAATGTTCAATAAGTCCCCCAAAAAACAGCATAATTGAGATCTACGGCTGGATATCTGGAGGCAATATCCGGCCTGAGACATGCCCAGCCAGGACGCCACCTCCGCCCTCTCCACACCGTAGATCCATGGCGCATTTACCACAGATTTAAAGTGTTTTCGTGCAGAAAATAAATTACGGTGGTTTAATCAGCACTGGTGATGTGCATATGCAAGACCTAGAGCGAGGTCTAAACGCAAACCTTGTAAAAACCCGCTGCGGCCCACTTCCCGTCCCGCATCCCCAGCCTCGCTTACCGCTGTCACCGATGATGAGCAGCTTGAAGAGGTAATCGTAGTCCCTGGCCATTGCCGGTAGATGGTGGTGGCTCACCCCCGCCTTGTGCCGCTCGTTTGCCCGCTTTGGCTCCAAACACCAGTCGGTCCGTAAAGCCCAACACAAATCCCAAGGTCCCCCGGTGTTAAAGCAAACGACCGCACCGGTGATTGGACGCGAAAGCCCCCCAGAACCGGTAGCGTTTGTGTCGGGTTTGTCGGCGTCAGCAGGTCCTCTCTATGCGCTGCAAACAGCCGGAAACTCCGCTTCCTTCTGCTTCTGTGGGGAACTGCACCCTACTGTGACCCGCTCTCATTGCGCAGACTCCGGCCACAACTAAACCGGCGGCATCCTCATTCAAACTCATACCTATAGCACCGGGACTAAATCCAGCAATTCATTTTACAAGACACACATTTAGAGAATGAAATGCATGAGTGTTAGACCAGGAGTGTCCAAACGTTTGTTATGTAGTTCCATTCAAATGTGCAAAGGCCACATCACTTCCCCTGTTTTCCAGTGACACATGTCTTGACCCACTAGTTGAGAACCACCAGTCAAAATAAGATTTCCAGTCTGATGCCTTTGAGTACTACTTTATAAGCGACGTACTGTCATGAATAGGAAGATATGATTGGTTTGAAATCAGTAGAAACTATGTTGAATTTAAAAAAAGAGCTTATATTCAATACTTAAAGGCCAAAAGCTATACATTAGATTTTTTTAAGCCAACAGACACATTTGGTAGACTGTAGACTGTCTTTTTACAGAGGCACATGAGCGCTATATTGTACTGTATTTAAATATTTAGCCATCTCAAGTACAGAATCCAGCAAACCAGGGAAGTCCATGTGCCAGCCCAAAGCCTGGATAACGCCTTACTTCTGCCTATTATTATAGTCAAATGTAAAGAAAAGCTAGTATTTGACACAATACTTGAAAATTCTTTTTTTTATTTTACAACCATATCACTGATAAGAACATTCTTACAGAGGTTGATGTTGTCCAAACAAATCTCAGCAAGTCCCATTTTATTGTGAGTTTATAAATTCACAACATGATCTGGTAAAATAGACAAGAAAACGCTCAAAAGATTGGCCTCATTTCGACAACACCGGATATTAACCCTGCGCACTGTGGGGTAAAATAAAACTAAGCTAAATGTAAAGGCCGCTAAAATAATGGTTCAAAGTGACGCAAAAAGAAACTTAAATTGAAAGGAAATGACTTTACTAAATCACTCATTTGTATTTGTCCATAATGGGCTTTTGAAGAGAGATGTTTGGGGTCCTCCTCATACAGTGAAGATTTGTCTGTCAAGCTGTTTGAGTTATGTTGAGGATAGTCTATCTATATCATGTTAGGATGGTATCGTCAATCTCTTCATTGGAGTCTTGTAGGCTGGAGATTTTCTTCAAAGACCGGCGATGGCACTCCGAGAGCAGGTCGTTACTTGCTGAGTCCAGGATAGCAGTGATAGCCTGTTACGTGAAAATGAAAACAATATTAGTAAGATTTCATTCACTTTGTCTCATTAGAGGTCACAGCTGGCCTTATGCGAGGTATTAGTGGAGCACAATTTTAGATTCACTAATTCATCTAGCACATGCTTGTTTTATTTGAGCAATGAACTGCCATGACAGTCTGCCTTAGGGCTGCTGTGGTACCACCAGTTTGGGAATTGTGTAAAAATGATATCAATATCTGCCGTTTTACCTGCATGGTTTCCTCTCCTTGTCTGAGTCGTAGGAGGTTGACGATTGTGTGTTCGCTCTGGGCTCGGACTGTGGTGTTTTTGTCTTTTGTGTTGTCCAGCAGACTCTTGACCAGAGGTTTCATGAGACCAGTCTCCATCGTGGGCGTAGCTGGATCTTTGAAAATCCACCACAGCACTCTCTCGGCCACAAGGCGAATGTCACTGGACTGATTCTGAAGACACTGCGGAAACATAACAATAAAATCATTAAGAAAAAAGTACTGTAAATAAGTATGAACAATACACATTATTGCACATACATATTTTACAGTTAACAATGCACAAAAACAGAAGTCAAAAGTAGTATCTGCTGTGGCCAGAATAAAACAGGCAGAACCATCAACTGAAACCAGTGGAAACCTATTAGCTACAATTTACACATACATTATCAGAAATACAGAAAATAAAAAGGAAGTGAATGAGACAGTTCCTGGTTTACCTTGACAAACTGTGTGATGATTCTCTGTGAAATGCTGCTGCCGCCCTCTGATCTGAGCTGGTGTCTCACGAGGTATCCAAGCCCTCTAATTCCACTGGTCGCAATGGGGATCTGAAAAGAGACGAGGATGAGTTCAAAATAGTACAAGCTTTTATTTTATTACATTTAATTCTATTACATACATGCTTATTACAGCATACCTAATAAAGTTGAATACTCACCCTGTCAGCGGTAGCGTTGGCCATAATCGTCTCCATCACATTTTCACTGTAGTCTTTTACACAGAGCTTCTCCGGAGCACATTTGACAGCTATAGCCAGGGCCATGCTTCGGCCATGACGTACCATCCAGTCCACACCAGACACATCAGCTGAAAGGGGGAGAGTGTTTTATAGGCAACAGTAATGTATGAACACATGGGTGACAGATATTGAAACTGAAATTTAGTTTTTCATTTATTTCTAATTGGAAGCACAAATTACATGAGGGTACATGTGCCCTTAAAGAGATGTGAACATTACTTCTCAATGCTTAATATAATACATATTATCACTAAAATAGCCAGCTACTTAAATAAAGTTGTAAACCTAGTCATATTGCCTTATACCTTTGTAACATAGGTGACACAATCTATAAAAATACCAACCCAAGATGTGCTGAAATAACACCATCTTTAGCTCCTCCTCTGATAGGAAGGCACAGAGCTCGCCGACACAACCGGCAGAGGCCATTCTAGTGGCATCCTAAAATACAGAAAGAAACATGCACCAAGTCAGACAACTCATTTTCATAAAGCCTTCAAACCACATCCTCTGCTAGACTTCAGTTTTCTGCACTCACCACAAAGGAAGCTACTTCAATAAACAACTTACCTATACCCAAATAACAAGTGTATACTATACTACATTTTACTAAACCCTAACTTTAACTTTATAATGTGTATATAAAAAGTAATAACAGAATACGACACAATGTTAATTTAAGTTTCACAGTAAAGCCTGAATTTAAAGCAAAATAGGTTCCCAGCTTAGTCATATTGCTTCAGGCATACCTCGTCATGTCCCAGCATGCCTAGCAATATGGTTGTGATGTTCTTGCGGATAGCTGGGTCCACCTTTGAACCAGCCCCTTGAATGACAAATCTTAATGCTTGTAGCATGGTTTCCCTGAGAAGAGATCAAATGTACAGAAAATGTCAGTATTGTACATAACAGTTTAAATGCCTATTGTATAAAACGTGCACTATACAGGTTTTAGGGACCATAAGTGACTGGAGCTCATAACAGGGCTAACACAGAGACAGAGAAACAACCATTTACTCACACATTCATGTACTGTAAAAACACTACAGTACTACTACTTATCTACTATAATTTGATACCTGACGCCCGAGTCTTCAGCGTTGCGGATCGCGGTGAGCTGCTCAGTGAACAGTGGGTCGACCTTGGTGTGGATGGAGACCAGCTGACCCAGTGCCTCCGCCGCTTTGAGTCTGACCGCGCGGCTCGAGTCCTGCAGAGCTTTGAGGAAGGTGGTCTGGAGCTGAGGCAAGAACGGCTTCAGTGCAATACCCACCTGAACAACACAGTACAGAGGTTGGAGGGTGGAATTAAAATTAGTTTTTACAAAACAAAGTGAGTATTCAGTAGCAGTATCAATGGTATCAATTACAGTCCTGTAATGTGACCTCACTTTTCTTTCGAAATACCCCTTTTTGAGGACACACCATATAGCAGGTAGATGTATGGTTGCTCACATCTTTCTGTCACTTCATGCTAATCCCAGACAGACTCAATAATGCATTTACTGTATGTATTGTATATTGATGTCAGACCTTGGCCAGCAGCAGAGTGAGTGTCTCTAACAAGGCAGTCTTAACGGTCCAGGCAAAGCGGTCTCCTAAGATCCTGATGAGCGGTCCAGTGATGTTGACCACAGAGGGGCGCAGGGCCTCGGGGGAGGTCAGCCTGATGACCCCTCCCAGAGCTTTGGCTGCCTCTTCTTTCTGCTCGGGGCTGCCGGTCAGGACCCCCTCCCTTAGCACGGGCAGGATACAGGTCACTCCCTGAAGCAAAACCACACAAGATCAATGTTATAGATTTGGGACAGACCACATGTGTATAAAGTCCAAGTCAGTTTGTATGTAACAATAGTACAGTACGAGTACTAGTTTGCCAAACAGACCCATTCACTTGAGTTAAGAGGGACTGGAACCCCTCCTATTTAAAAGGACAATTTACAATTCTACATTTTTATAGTTCAATTGTATAAACTGCACCCAAAACAATTGTAGCAGACAACAAAAACTGTTTATTACAACATTTAGCATCCTTTATGCCATGCTTCTCGGTTTGTAACTTCTGTTTTTCATAAAGCGGTTCTGCGTTGCTTACTTTCTTGGGGAGACAGAAGCCCGGCAAGTGCTGACCCTTCACATCTGCAGCAGCTGATCTAATGTCTCTGTGAAGA
Organism: Philypnodon grandiceps; assembly: GCA_036025635.1. NCBI lineage: Eukaryota > Metazoa > Chordata > Actinopteri > Gobiiformes > Eleotridae > Philypnodon > Philypnodon grandiceps. Next base: position 6,415 of record JAVQKD010036742.1, read on the forward strand.
TCATCGATCAAAGATAACTGGCTGCTTGCATCCAGTTTCTACACAGAAGAAAACAATACTTAATAATACTGCATACAGAATGTGTAAATACTCATATCATGGCTAGATAGCAAGAGTTTTTATCACAAGACAAACAAACTGAAGGAGGCTGTACCTTGGTGATAGAGTTGATGGTGTCCCAGCTCTGAGACAGAACCTCTGGATTGGTGTCGTTGAGGAGCCTGATGAGCCCAGACAGTAAAGTGCGGAGGTGGGTGCTGTAGTCCAAACGGGTGCGAGCAAAATAAGCGTTGAGGATCGTGACAGCAGCTTGTCTAAGTCCTGGGTCAGCGCCTCGAGACGCCTCCAATAGATCCTCAATAATGATTCTCTGTCCCACCTCATCCTCCACAGAGAGGATCACAGTCTGGGCGCTAACCAGCTCCTAAAAAACATGCATGGTTAAATTTATCAGTCAATAAAAGAGGTCAGTCAATAAAAGAGGTATTAATATGGCATTTATCTGTTCCTCAGTCTTGTTTATTGTCCGTTTTTACCTGAGCCTCTTCTTCTGTCCCCAGTTTTTCTTTGAGTGAGGAGAGTATTGCAGGTAGGATGACCCCTAGGTGGCGCGTCAGAGCATCTCCGGCCACAGCAGATAGGAAGGCAAGCACGCGAGTATTCACAGGAGGTGCAGTCAACTACAATTACAAGAAAGAGATATTGTCCAGTGCAATATGTTGGCTAATGAAAAAACACCCTTTAAATTGTATATGCTCAAATAAAGTATGCTATTTTGCAATACTTAAAAATCACACTAGCTCATAGTACAAACAAAAATTCTAACAGTACGAAACCTTGCCATGGAACTTACCTTTGGGACCAGATAAGGAAGCACAGAACGGCTTTTCACCGCCATAACTTGTTTCAGACCATCCAAGGCAAAGTCTGCCATCTCCTCATCATCCTGAAAAATAAATGGATTTTAATAATGAACTTTTAATGAAGTCAGTTATTATACATGTATGTTATGCGTTACATAAGCCACACAGTGAGCTAATTAGTTTCCAGTATAATAGAATGTTACCAGTTTTTTGAGCAGCATTGGCAGGATGTCGTCCAGAGCCTGGTGTCCGATGGTGGAGTGAAGCTGCTCAAAGGTTTTAGCTGCAGCCTCTCGGACTTCCTCCAGAGGGTCACACAGAGCCTTCCTCACAGTCGGGACTAGGGACTCAGAGAAGACCAGCACCTAGAAGACAAACAGTAACAAGTTTTAAAATCTGCAAGTCTCTTATCTTAGTCTGGCTGCCCGTCTTGACTGACCGCGTCTTTGCTGGTAGACTTCATGATCTCACTGAGGCCAATGCACACGCCTTGTCTCTCATCACTCTTGTCTGACCTCAGTCCATCCTCCAAAATGGGAATGATCTCTGGAAGGATCTTTTCTCCCAGCTTCCTCACAAGATCTCCAAGTGTCCGTGCAGCAATCTAAAACAACACAACAACACTCTATTTAAGCATTCAATTGAAAAAAACATGGCGTACAATTGTAAATAATTAAATAGGAAAGCTACCGTTCTTTTGTCGGGACAGGTTGAAGCCAAAAAGCCCAACAAAAGGGTGAAGAGGGTGGGAAGGATTTCTCGAAGGGTCCTGGGAGTATTGGACACCACTATTTTCCAAACATGAAGTGAAGCCTGACGAACAACCAGCTGAGTGTCTGAGCGTCCCATGTACAGACCAGAGAGCACTCGGTTACGTCGCTCAGGACCGAGGGCACCAATGATGGCCTGGGACAGAAATGACAATGCTTACAGTTTTGCCAAAAACGTAAGAAATGCCTAAAAAGTGCTATGAACATATTTAATGAGTAAACATTTTAATATGAACAGAAGCTCACTTTATTAGAAGCTGCTGTTCCAAAATTATCATCCTCTGAGGCTGTCTCTGTGGTCATTTTCCCCGTGACTCCAGAAATATGGAACAAGAGATCACCAAGCAGCTGCACTGAGCTGAACCTGAAACACAAACATGAGATACATCCATTGAAATGTGTTCACTGTAAGGGTAAAACTAAAAATCCACACCCAAACACATTTGCCAAGTCTCACCTGATTCTCCAGAGGTCGTCAAACAGGCCCTGTTCGAGCTCAGGCAGCAGCAGAGCGATGGCGGTCTCGGCGTACATACTGATGATCCTCTGACCTGCTCTGAGGGCCGTGTCTCTCACATATTCATTCTCATCTGCCAGAGCCTAAAGCAGAAAGAGACATGTAAGAGTCAACATTAATTACATGTTTTGAGGCAAATGGGTAGAAAGAAGTAACAGTGTTTATATTATTATTATTGCAGCCTTGACTGAGTCCAAGTCTACGGATAAGGCTATAATGAGTTAATAGTTATTGAAGGAGATAAAAGCAGGGGTTACCTTGAGGATGCAGGGGATGATGGGCCCAACATAAGGAGTGAACTTGTCTCCGAAGGTGAGAGGAAGGTAGATAAACATCATAATGTAACCATCTCTGACGTGAGACGCTATGTCCACTTTACTGGCAGTTTGGACTACATCAGGCATCAGCTTATCTAGTTTCTCCACTCCCAGACCAGCCATCACTTCTGCCAGACCTGAACACAGGCATTAAGAAAAACGGAAACTTAATAACAATACACAAAATAGTAGCATATTGTGGCATTAACTGACCTTGGGCTGCTCCAGATCGATCCACAGAGCTCTGTTCAGAGGCCAGAGTCTCCATGAGCCACGGCAGCAGGTCGTCGAAGCAGGACTCACCCATCCCCTTCACCATAGCACCCAGGGCCTTGGCCGACACTGTACGTACCTGAAAGAAAAGAGAGAACAGCATGTTAGCCACAATAGTTTACTATTACTGTGATTGTGTTTGCTGACATTAAAACACACCTCAGGCACTGGGTCCAATAGAGAGGTTTTGAGTCCAGGGATGACACTTGGAAGGTACGGCGACAGGTCCTGTGTTGAGTAAAGATATACAATAATACAGTGATTATCCATGAAGAAAACTTGTGGCTTGCTATAAAAAAAATGATGTTGTCTACCTTTTGATCAGTAAGGGAGTACATGTTGCCGATGATCTGGGCGGCCATCTTGCGAGTGTCTGTGGATCGATCCTGGAAAGCTCTCTGGACGATGGGCATGATCAGAGCGAGAGAAGGCGCGTCAATGAAGTGGACAAACTTAGTGTCCAGCAGCGTCTGGAGACACGTCTGGGTCTTTTTTGATGGATCCGTGAGAGCGTCCAGCAGAATGGGGGTGATGGCTGAAGATGGGAAGAAATGATTAGATGTTTGTCTGTATTGATCAAACACTGTCTTAAAGCATTCAGTCAGCATTCACCAGTGAATAACACACTATATTTTGTTGAGATGCAAATTTTGGGACTTGAGACTTGCATGACTAAAATTTCAAAGTGACTCAACTTGACTTCAGACTTGACTCGGACTTTAGCTAAATGACTTGAAAAGACTTTAATACATGTCTGTGTTCCTTCCCATCGTGTGTCTGGGCTCCGGGCCATAGCTCACACGCTCTTCTCTAGTAAAAGTCACAGCCGATGTAAAGAGGATGTGATTGAGCACAATATCAGCAGATATGGCTCAATAAAGCATTAAATATGCACTCTTCACTACTTTAAATACAGAATATGTTCTAACACTGTAATTTTACGATCATAAACACCACGTAGCCTATTATCATACTCTCCGTGGGTGCAGCATGTTCTACCCGTGCTTAGCGAGTAGTCCTACATGAATGCAGCATGCCACTTCTATTCATCCTCTCCTGTGAGGCATGCTCCACCTCTCCTCTGAGGCACTCTGTATGCTCCACCTCTCCTCTGAGGCTCTCTGCATGCTCCACCTCTCCTCATGCTCCACCTCTCCTCTGAGGCTCTCTGCATGTTCCACCTCTCCTCATGCTCCACCTCTCCTCTGAGGCTCTCTGCATGCTCCACCTCTCCTCTGAGGCTCTCTGCATGCTCCACCTCTCCTCTGAGGCTCTCTGAATGCTCCACCTCTCCTCTGAGGCTCTCTGCATGTCATCCTGCCTTGTTTTATGAAACACCTCCTTCGATCTCCCTCTCTCGTGCACACTGTGTGCCTCTCACCCGCTCGTTAAGTAATTTCTGAGCAGAACTTCAACAGAAACTGATCTTAACTCACTCCACAGTGTCCTAACAAAGGACAGAGATACAGACAGTAGTGTCCCTGATGGAGAACGGCTGTATTTGTCACACGGTACTGTTGATCTCAGCAGAGGCCGAGTGGGTGAGTAGGTTAACCAATGTGCTCATTGACTTTATTATGACTTTCACTCACATTAAATGTTGCTCGTTGTTAACTGTTAAAAACAAGTTAGTTTTGTGGAGTGGTTCCAAAATGAAGGCTCAGGGCCCATAACAAGTATAATAAATAAATTAATTACAGTACCAGTGCCTTTTTTGTCCAGTTGAAGCTCTGACACAACAATAATTGTGGTAATATAATCATTTTAAATATTTGGTACATTATAAATACTAAGTAAACTGGTGGTGCTCAGTAAAAATGCTGAAATAACTGAGAAATAATTGCAGTAATATTCTTAGTTATATTTTATTGTATTTGTGTTAACATGGT
>JAVQKD010037251.1:0-12761 GCA_036025635.1 Philypnodon grandiceps
TCTCAGTAGATGAAAAGTTTGTATAAAAGAGCCTTGTAAAGAAAGGGTCAAGGATTCATGAAAGAGGGCCCAGACGTGTTCAGTTTATGAACTTGTGTTTTAGACAAAATGGGTACACAGCTTAAGGCTAGTTTTAAGTTTAAAAATGTTTTCCCTTTATGATAATGGTTCTTTTCCTAATCATAAAGGACTTCTCAGATACACTGGACTGCTCCATTCCTGAAGCAACTGATGCTATAACGCCTGAAGAGAGGGAGGAGCTGAAGGTTTCAGGTTGATTTTGAATCACTATAAAGTAATTGGTAAGGGTTTGTTAATAGAGCACAGTATGTTTATTGTACCTGTTCTTTGCAGCCAAGCTGTTTCTGTGCGAGTCTGCTCAGTCTTCAATCAAAGATGCAGTTGAGATGGGTATAAAATAAAAATACATATTCTTCGATGTCACTTTGAAAATCACAAATGTTTCTCTCCCTCAGCCTGCCAGACGCTGGCGGTGTCCCAGCTGGACTCTGTTATAATAGCGCCACCTGGGCCCCCAGAGGGGGACAGTCCCACCCTGTCCCACCTAAAGCCAGCCTGGGAGGAGCTGGAGGCACTCGTCAGGAGCCAGCAGATAGCGGCTATTGGCACTTCAGACTTGGACAAAGATTTGCTGGAACAGCTTTACAACTGGGCGAAGGTGGGAATGAGAATAGGCCTGTGTTTGAGAATAGGCCTGAAATAATTGTTGTACTGAATATTTGTTCCAATTCCTTCTCTCTCTTGGTCCAGGTGAAGCCTAGCAGCAACCAGGTGAACTTAGCCTCCTGCTGCGTCATGCCTCCAGACCTCACAGCTTTTGCTAAAGAGTTTGACATCCAACTGCTCACACACAACGACCCCAAAGGTGTGTATGAATCAGAGTCCCACTGTCAGTAACTACTGTGAACTTAAAGGTTTAAAATATTAATACTTAAAATATTCTTTACTGTCCATTTGAGTAATTAGGCACACTGAAAAAATTATATATAATATTCATAAATATGGGAATTTTTTGGGGAGCGGGACGGGAGTGAATTTTGCTATTGATCCCGGGAGTGGGACGGGGAAAAAAATGACTAGGAGTGGGCAGGAGCGGGAATGCAAATACCATAAAACCAATATGCCATGACAAATTTATAAAACTAAACTAGGACATACCCATGTCTAAACTAATTGGGTCTAAAGCAGGCGCAACCCAGAAAAAATAAAGGGCTAAATGTAAAACAGATCTAATCCAGTTCTGGGAAGTTTGAAATTTTACTGCTATAAAATTCTATTCGGGAGTGGGATGGGATTGGGATCATACGGGCGGGGTCGGGACAGGATTTCATTTAGACTTTACACCGCGATCGGGATGGAATGGGAAACATTTTGCGGGAGATGCGGGGAGCCTCTACTCTGTGGGGCCTAAAAACAATCAACCGATTGTTTTTAGGCCCCACAGAGTAGAGGCCTAAAAACAATTAGTTTTTAGGCCTCTACTCTGGGGGAAGACCATTATTGAGCAGAGGAGGAAGTGTCAAAATGCACTATTGAAAACAAAGCCAAACTAATTAGGATGGTGTAATGGTTACAAACATATCTAATGTATTTGTCCTTGTTCTTACTATCAAGAGCTAATGTCAGCAGCTGCATTCAAGCAGGCACTCCAGGAGGGAGCGCAGGACCTCAGTGTCGCCGACTGGAGGCTGGAGTGGGTACTGCGATACTCTATTATTGTCAAGAGCAGAGGCATCATCAAGTCCAAAGGTTACCTTGTCAGTGCGAAGAAGGCAAGCCCCTAGCACGGAGCATTTGTACAGATGCAGGGATGAAGCTGTCATTGCAGAAACGCTAAACTTGTGGATGATGCCATGTTTATTCTCAAATTATTTTTGTACCACAAAAGATGAACTGTGACACAAAATGAAAGTCAGAACTCCACGGGCCCTGACACGACCAAAAGAAGATCTAATTTATGCAGCAAAGGCAGAAAGAGTATATTGAGACATTGTTGTAAAGTGCCTCTCTACGACTCAAACTGATGTGTTTTCTATAAACAATATTAACTGTGAGAGTGAAGTCGATTTTATTCCTCCAATTTAAATTTCATTTGCATTCCAGTTTAGTCACGAAGCTAAAATAAACTAAACAACTGTATGTGATCTGATGCAGTTTGAGAAACATGTATTTATCTTTATTTTAAACGTTTGTGTTTCTATTAATGCTTTGTTTACACCATGCTCATGAGATTAATGCAAGTACAGTAATAACATGTCATGCATCTTCATGTGCTGTTATTGCACTGTGAAATCCTAGAATATATGAAAGTAATGATTGAATGTTGAATCAATGCTTCTCCTGCAGACAGGGTCCAGTAAAAAAATAAGGATTAAGCAGATTCTCCAAAGTACTGTAAACCTATCTGTATATCATGACCTGGCTTATTAAAATCACTAACCTCAACAACTGGCTTATTCCTTTGCCCATTTCAACTGCTTGTACCAAAATTATTTCAATAGTTTTGTTCTTGATACAACTCCATATACATGTACATAACCGTGCAAAATAAAAATCTCCAATCTGTTATCATCTATCTGACCTGTGCAATTGAAACACCTTTGACGTAAGATAGAATCCAAACAAGCTAAAGCGTTATGAACGAGATACAGATAGTGAACAGGTGTGTCATACTTGATCTGAACAACAGTAAAGTGCTCTGCTGCCTGTTTTCTGTGTGTGCAAAAAGCCAGTGTGCACTCATTTCGATTGCTCTGGTCTTTATGCGGAAGTGGAGGGCAGTGAGGATCGTCCAAGATGGTGGCCACCAGGAGTGGAGTACTCGTGAGCTCCCCGAGTAAATCTGACTCTGATCACACCGGTGTAGCTCAGGTATGTCTCATAGAAATACCCGATGTACATTTCTAAAGGTGCTGCGACCGTGTGGAGTTTGAATGTGAAGTAAGTGACGGCAGGAGCGACTCAGCTGGAGCCGCTCACATCACGTGGTAGCGTCAGTCATAGTTTGTAAACTTTGAACATACCACCTTTTAAACCAGATAAAACTAATAATATTTCCCTAATGCAGTAACCAAAGAAAATAATAAACGTGTTGAATAGTCAAGAATGGAGGTGGCACACAATTGCACGCTGTTAGTTTATTGTTTTTGTAATGTACTGTTACTCCAGCAAATAGTACTGGTAGAATTGTTTCTGCAGCTAAATTACGTATTAAGGTTGTCTTTTAAGGGTTAGTAAATAAAAATATCGTTTTTTTGTTTTTGTTTTTACCCAGGCCACCCCATCCACAGGACGGAGAACCAGAAGAACAGCCAAAGCCCCGGAGAGTCCTTCTCGGAGCACAGTGGAGGAAGCCAGCAGCCAACTTGAGAAAATAGCAGAAGGCAGCCCTCCTTCATGCTCGGCCAGAAAAAGATGCACCAGAGCTTCAAGACTGCACAGCCCGGAAAAACCCTGCACTCCTTTGGGCTCTGTGCACGGGGGGGACCTCTCAGACGTGGACTCGTGCTGCTCTGCCGTTTCAGACGTCAAAGCCCCACTCGTACGTAGAAGCACAAGGAGACTGCCTCGTACAATCATCCAGGAAGATGACGTTTCTGAGGTGGAGTCGTGTTCGTCTGCCGTATCCGCACCAAGGCCCGGAGTACGGAGAAGCACTAGAAAGAAGAAAATCACAAATTCCTCGGACTCTGACAAGATTGCCCCCAAGACTGCGTCCCGAATTACTAGAAACCAAATTATAGACTCGGAAGTGTCTGATGTGGACAGTGTAAGTGAAGATGTGGCTAAATCGTCCACACGCAGGACTACACGATCCAGAAGGCAACTCCGTGCAATCCCAATACATCTGGAGGAATCCTCAGAGAGCTCCCAGTCTCCTGCACCTACAGCACGCAGAACAAGAGCCGCTAGAGGCAGAGCAGCAGCCTCTAAACTCGTGAGTGAACCACAATCATGCGACTCAGAAGGTTTCGAATCAGGGCCGAATTATAGTAAATCTAAATTAACAGAATCGGACTCAGACTGCACTCCAAGCAGCAGTCGGACCAGGTCAGGGGTGGCTATATTGACCAAAGATGTGAGCATTGTTTTAGAGAAAGCTATAGTGCAACCCGATGAGGAAGCTTCATTAAACGATTCAAGATTGCAGAGCACGATAATTGCTGAAGATGCCGAAAGCACATTGTTGGAGGAAGAAAAAGAAGAAGAGCATAGCGATATCACACCGACCGAAACAAATCAAGAACTTGAAAGTTCTTTGGAGAAAGAGAAAGAGTATGAGGACATTTCCCCTGATCCCATCCTAGTGTTAGACGAAGTAATAGCTGAGGAGCCTGCAGTAATGGCTGAGGGCCAGCAGGAGGAGCCATCTTCTGAAGGTATGGTCGATAACAACTTAGAAATAATGCAGGAAACAGTCCAGGCGCCAGAGCGGTCACAGCCGCTTCAATCAGCCTCTGTTACTACCACATGTGAACCACAAATAATAGAAAATAGTGTTGAAGCCATGGAAGTTGTGGACGTTTTAGACGATAAAAAACTCGATGCTGAAGGAGAGGATGATGATCACATGCCACGAGGAGATAAAGTGGATGAGAGTTCAGTGAGTGCAGAGGCGCAGCAGGTGGTCGATTCCATCCAAGGGCCTTCTCCTCAAATGGAACAGCACCAAGATGAACCTATTCAGGCAACGTCAAGTCAGGAGCAGCCAGATGAGGGCGCTGTGCTCCAAAGTAAAAATATTATAACCCTTTTAGACAGCAGTGAGGAAGAAGATGATGATGATGATGATGATGATAAATATGCAGATGGTGAGGGGGACAGTTCGGGAGATGAGGAGAGTTTAGAGACGGCTGGTGAAGACTGGTGCCCTAAAAAGCCTGACGTTACTAAAATAGTTGATGGACTGTTTATGATTGACACAAGGCCTGGGCAAGAGGCCGATGAGGATTACTACAAGGGCGAGACGAGAGAGGAAGACAAAGCTCCAGAAGAGGAAGCTGCTGAGGAAGAGGAAGAGACGTTTGTGGATGAAGAGGGAGAGGATGATGACGATGTTGATGAAGGGGCAGATATCCTCTTCTCGAGCAGAAACCGTCATTCGTAAGTAGTGCCAACTCGTCCAGGGGTTTATGTTGTCACCAGATAACACCACATTTACCATGAACTGTCCACCCAGGATCTGTGTATGTTAAAGTAACACTGTGGAAGATTTCACCTTTAAAAAAAACTGCCTCATTTCTTTTAGAGAGACTCTTTACACACAAAGATACTCTATAAAAACAGCCTACACCTCCCTCCTACCTCCCTCCCTACAGCCTACCTCCCTCATAACGCCGCAGGCACACTCCCTTGATAGTGAAAGTATTTAGCTACGGGTAACCACACTATAGAAGCCTATAGAAGAACATATACTGTGCATGTAAAGTGAGCAAACAGCATAATAAAACAAGATTCAAACTTTAGTCCATAAACTGTTCACAAAGTTCTTGTCTGATTTAGCTGGAATTATTTAAAATTAGGGATGCACAGATATATCCATAACATCGGTATCGGCCTCTACATATGGCTGATGTTTATCTAATATTTTAGAAGCCAGAGAAAAGAAAAGCCCATTCAAAAAGTTATTTTTATGATGATTTCTTAGTTTCAAGATACATATCGGTCAAGATATTCCATGTCGGTGCATCCCTATTTAAAATGGCACTAGTACACCATTCATACAGAAGTAATTATTATCACTTACAAATAAAGGGATTAACAGAGGTTTTATTATGCCCCAATGGCAGATGATTTTGTCCTCAGTTAATATGTAAAAAAAGTAGGCAAGCATAAGGAGTTACTGCGAAAGAGTCACCAATACAATACAGTATCAATGTATTTGTCAGAGATGTGGGTCTATTACATACACTAGTGAATCATGTTTTTTTTTTGTGTGTTTCAGCCAAGAGTTGTCCAGCCGTATTGACCCTGGCATCAGGATGAAAGATCTCGGGGGTTTATACATCAGTTTTGATGGATCAAAACCTGTCTCCAGCTCACAACAAAAACTAAAGGAAAAGAAGATCCAAGATGAGGTAAATAAGTCATTGATTTTTCCCGCAGACACAATGCAGACTGAATAATAAGCGTTATGGTTATGCAAGGACGACTAAATCCAATACACAAGCCACTGTTCTCTCCATGTTTGATATTGGTTTGATAGTGGTGCTTTCACTGATGCATATTGCCATTGTTGTCTACAGGTGATGAAGAAGAGCATAATTGGTCCTGACTTTGAAAAGAAGGAAGCAGTGCCTCCATACAAAGAATCCAAACGTACCTTAAAACTTAAACGCAGAGTAAGTTTCAATAAGTCGTTATCATGAGATACTGTCATAAATAAGGATGGACTCATTTACCTGCTTGTGAATGCATTGCATTGAGCCAGTAGATTTACATAGCAAGTGTTTCTGAGATTGAGGTCCTGGCATTTTGACATACAAGCATGTCTAGTGTCTTATTGATTCCAGAGGCCAGACAATGGTTTTGAGATGTCACTAAATCAGGAACAAGCTCTATTCAATAAAGTGGCCAGTGAGTGTATTGTCCAAAAGCCAGGTATGTATTTTAGATGTGTTTGATTTTTCAGGCCGAGAGGGAGAAAACGACAGGAGATGCTTGGTTTAACATGAAGGCCCCTGAGATCACACAAGAGCTGAAGGGAGACCTGCAGCTGCTGAGAATGAGGGGCTCCATGGACTCTAAACGCTTCTACAAAAAGAACGACAGAGATGGCTTCCCCAAATACTTCCAGGTTTGACTTGTTTTTTTTTTTTTTTGTAATACATATTCATATAACACATTTGATTAATTTGACAGAAGTGTGCCAATACATTTCCCATTTAACACGTATTGTTGTATTGGGTCTGTGTTGCAGATGGGTACAGTTGTGGACAACCCAGTGGACTTCTATCATTCCCGTGTTCCCAAGAAAGGAAGGAAGAGGACCATGGTGGAGGAGCTACTGACAGATGCAGAATTCAGGCAGTGAGTAGAGAACAAAAATCAATGATCAAAAAATAAATGTGGATTTATTTAGGCTTGTTGTACCGAAGACTGAATATATACGCTCCAATTATTGAGCTATATCTATTATGACAAGTCACTGTATAACTCTAGGTGTTTTCATTATGCTTGTTTTTATATCCCTTACAAATGTTATGATGTTATTATTAAGGATTTGCAGCGATAAACCGCTATTTATTTTTTGTCAACAGCAAAAACAAAAAGAAGTTCCAGTCGATCATGACGGAGAAGGCGGCGCAGGCTTCTGGCAGGAGGCGCAAAATGAAAAACAAATTCCACAAAAAGCAAATCTGAAGGCTTGGCACATGAAGACAGAATATTTTTATGATACATAACAGACACAGATATTAACAGCTGTACAATGATGGCTTGCTGCATAAATAATGTTGGACTGTCTGAAAACATTAAATCCTGGTTTTATTTGTGCATACTGTGTGAAACACTTAATAAAAATATGAATGAAGCTCATATGAAGTGAAGCAGAGACTGTTTCATGTTAAAATACATCTAGTGAGAAGTTATTGGCTGGTATTGTTGACAAAACTTCAGGCATAATTTATTACATGTCATACTGACACTGGTGCAACACTTTAATAATACTTTAATTCAGGATACTCTCCTGTTCTTTTAAGAATACTTTTATTCCCATCTTAAATCTGCTCTTGTCTTTTGTAATCGCTGCCTCCCAGCGGTGGCTCTGGGCTACCTCCTTGTCTGTCTTTTGTGTTTTGTGAGAGATGAGCCCCTAAACAGCTGCAGCTTACATCCACCATGTCTTCTTCTTCCCACACACACCGCTGCAGCTTTGTTCTCCATCCAATTTCACACTTGGCTTTGGAGAAATTAGGCGACATCTCTGTTTGGATTCACCATAAGGGCGTGTAATATCAGCCCAGCTGACGGAGGGTGGTAGGCAGACGCTGATATCTTTGAACAAAAAAACCTTTCAAATGTTCAAATGCAGCATGGTTGTTTGGAATTTAAGTGGAAATGCCACAATAGTTTAACCCATTGTTTACATAGTTATATTGAGTCTGTGTACTAGGCCAAATCACCGGGTGCCCCACATACAGCCTTGTGAGTCCGAAGGATGGTCTGCACACGCCTGTGAATCTGCTCGCTGTATGATGGGCTGGGCCCACTAGTTCGAAATCTAAGGCAAAAACATCAGATTATCGTTATTACTAATATGGAACTGTAATATATAAAATGCTGAATTAAATGAAAATATTAAATCAAGCAAGAGTTCAAACCTGGATTGAATACCAAAATCAATCTCATTTGAGTTTTCTCGCAGGACCTCACTTTGTCCACTAGTCTGTGCTCTAACATAAAGCAGGGTGTGAACCTGAAGCCTCACAGCACACACATCTACATCATTTGGTAACAACTTTTAAACACAATATGGTGAGCTATAAGTAATAGTTTCTTTATGTCCAACTTTGTGCAACTGCGTGATAAGTAATTTCACTTGAGTCCAAAATGTGCTTCATCAGTGCAATATAAATGTGTCTGCTGGCTCCGGCTTCTCGCAGACCTTTAGGAAATAACATTTCTCTGACGGACAGACAGAAGTGAACTGTAATAAATTTCAGTATTGCGCCTCAACCGTGTTTATTTGCCGACTGCCGTGTCTATAACAGAGTGGTTGGTGCCTTGCCCCGGCGGTGTGTGCACAGTGGTTTCATGTGTAATCAGATAAACCTACTACCTGCTTCAAAAAGTCATCAAGGACAAATCATCCAGAGACATGAATAGACTGAGACTCTGAGGCTTAGGGGCTAAATGCTGCCACTGGCATCTATCATTTTCTTTATACATCAAAGTTGTGAAGGAAGACGTGCCCTCTCCCCGTCAGAGGGAATCTACACGGGCCGTCCATAATCTCTTGCCCTGCAACTTGTGTCGCGTTTTCAATTGTGAGGAAAGTATCATTCATTTTCTACAATTTACTTTTGCGGTTTAAGATTGTCTATTGATTTTAATGTTTACTTATGGACTGAGCGGAGGAAAGGGAGCAGCCACAAACAAACAGAACGGCACATCGCTCCCATCAGTGTGTTCAGCTCACAGCTGCCATGATCGATGACAAGGTCCCTCTGAATGTATTAAAGCGTGCATCGGGTCAAATGCATCAGACTCGAGCTGAAACACAAATCAATACCATTTCCCTCGTTGTTTTCCCTTCTCTTGGCCTCTATTCGCAGTAATGAACAAACATGACAAGACATCAGCGCCTGTAATTTAAAAGGTGGAGGGAAATTCATCCTGCCTGTCGAGTCTCATCAGAATTAAAGATCTGGGATCCCAGGGCTTGATTTATGTCCTTTTAAAGACACTGCTGATCAACAGTTTAGTTTTTTTTTTATCTGTTTACTTGAATAGAGCTCATAAAAGTATACCTCTCTCTCAGGGAGGAGTGTCTGGGCATTGGAGAGTTATAGGACTTTGACACATTCATGCCGGACTCAGGGCTTTTGGAGTGAGGATCATGTCTGGACAATGTCCCGGGAGGCGACCGGGCCCTCACATAACCTGACTGTATCTGAAAAAAGGAAAGAGGGCAAAGAAAAGACACAGTTAAATATTGTTTGTTGTTGATGTTCTGTTTCTCTCTGTTCTCTCACTGTTGGGGTACTCACAGATTTAGGTGCTTTCATGCCTGCACTGTGTAGTTTTATTATATTAAAGAAGTCACCAGTTAACCTAATAATAGAGTTATTATTGAATTTGATATTGGATTGTATTATCCCAACATCTGTGCTACGAGTCACAATCTGGTTGTAATTATGCCTAAATGCTTTGTTTGAATACATGATTACGGGCGCTGTACTGTTACTGTTATTCAAATAAACCTTGAAAAGATCTCTTACTCTGTCTGTATGTGGCCTGTAACTCCCCAGGAGAGATGGATCTATAACGACAAACACTTTTTTACAAATTTTTATTTTATTCATTGTCAAATCTATAGCTTCTGTGCAATTATGAAACTACAAACAACACATAAAATGTCAAAGGGTATATCCTGTAGTTTCCTAAAAAGTAAAAAGCTGATTCTATTTCTATAAGTGTGCCTCTAGGGTCCTACCTGTGTGATCAGGTGTGAAGCTGATGAGGCGCTGAGGCATGCTTCCGCCGTGTGGAGAGGATGAAGGACTCTCGACCAGGGAGTCGTTAGAGCACCGAAGGACCTGCCAATGACAGAGATCCAAACGATACCAACATATAACAAATAAGCAAAAACTACATATATATATATATAGCATTAACATTATTTAGCTAAATTCTGGTCAGATTTCCTGTGCTTTTCAGTACTAACACAAATCCTGAGTCTAGGCTCTAAACGTTGTCGATAATGCTTTCACCATGAGGCCAAGCTACTTCATTACATATCTGTTTGTTAATCGCAGACTCTCAATTACCAGGGTTAATTGTTGACATTACATTCCCCTGGGACAAACCAAGTGGAGGGGGGGGGTGTTTTGTAATAAAAATGCATGTCGTATTGAGGTGAACTTCTTTAGATATGCCATAAACAAACACAACATCTAATAATTTTAAATGATACATGGCCAGTGTGTTTTGATGTTTCTACCTCTGAATTGGATTTGATATAAATAAAAGCCAAAAAGAAAGAGGGTGGGAAATGAGAAACTAGGCTGTACTCGTCTGTCTCCTGTATGCTCCCCTTAGGCTCTGTGAGAAAAAAGAAAAAATCTACACTCCTTTTATATGCAAATCTTCTATTGCAACGACGATACAGCCTTAATTAAAGTCTTAATAAACAGTGTAGCAATCTAACTACCGGTACTATTACAGCAGATTTAAGCCCCTTGGTGAGGATTGTGGGCGACATTACATTGAAATATTTCTATGACGTCAAAATCCATTAAAAGCTCAGGTAAAAAAGATGAACCCTCTCTTTTTATGCCCTCATCTTAATCTACCTTGTAGATGAAGTTACATTAAGCTCCCACAGTCGTCTGAACTACATCACGTCTTTGCGATCCCAATATTTTCATAACCTGGTCCGCCGTCATATCACTCATCAGTGGCATTTACTTTCAATAAACCTTTTGATAGAAGCCCTGTTGAACCGACTTGATTTGGCATTTATACCAATCTATAGTATTTTTCTAAAAAGTGCTCCTTTAAGTCGCTTGATTACATCGCTTTGGTTCGGGACGCCAGGCCTTTTTGTAAAAAGTAAAAGTCTGTATCAACTTTGTACCCTTATGCAACCTTCTAGTAGTAGATGGATGACGAGCTAAAGTGTACCAAACAAGACAGACAGGCTTTCATCTCTTGGGCCTAAAAGAAGGGATTATTTAGAGGGATATGTACCAAGAACGGTGGTTGGTTGTCGGTCTGCTTCTTGAAGAGGTGAGGTCCGAGTTGAAGATGGCTAAGCCGCTGCCTGGTGTCGTCCGAAAGCTGGCACATCCGGCGGTGAGTGTAAGGGGACAGCGCCCGGGCCCTAGAGGCAACAGTGGGCTGCTGGTAGCCAAAATCTCCCCTCACTTCAACACCCGTTTTATCCTTGTTTCTGGATGGTGACAGATGAGGAGACTGCATGGAAAGCTGGGATTCATGCAGGATTTTCACCTTTACATTCCGTTGTTTCTTTTCCCCTTTCAAAGAGTCCCCATTCCCGTCGCCGGTTGTGGGAGTTTGCCAGCTGGTCTGACAAAGTGCTTTGGAAGATGAAGACATTTTTCTTGACGCGCCTGGGGACAGAAACTCTCTCGGTGGAGAACGCTTGCTGCAGTTCTGGGAGAAAAATGAAAAGAGCAACAATGTTAATAAATTGATACTTCAAAGTCACAGAACTACATTGAAGGCAACACACCAGCATTGCCTCAGCAGTTCACGTGTCTCCATAGACTATACATTGTTGTTCATTTACAAGAGTCAGCCATTTTAGCTATTAAGGCAGCTGCTCTTGCTCTCTCCTGATTCAGACATGTTTTCCCCGGACACAAGCTTTAACCATTAGCTAAATCATTCAACTTAAGTGTTACGACAACAGCAGCTCTGCCTGTCTGTGCACTGCCATGGAGACAACCTCGGCACAATCGCTCCAATAACTCTAATGGCCACTAACATCATTCTCTGCAATATCCCACTTCCTGCGGGGTAATGCCAACTGGGGATAAATAAGTTAAGATAAAATGTTAATTGCATTTGATGGCCATCTCCAGTCTAATACGATAAAGAGGCATTGCCTGGCTATAAAACAAAAGATAATCTAAAGGCTAATTAGGGAAATCGCAATTATTTTTAAGAAAAACTAAATGATGAATAAATCCTCATCAAGGCTGCCATTTCAGCAATTTTTCATTTAATAGAATTTATAAAGCGATGATGCTGTGCCCCCGAACCACCACTATCTCTGACTCATGAAGCTCCTTTGTCCAGAGAGCTGTCATATCTTTTGTTGTAACTGTGTGATAAAAGCTTTTTAAATATGAGGCACTGTTAATGTTAATGCATGACCATACAAATGCTCTTCAATCAAGGAGTCACCTTAGAATACATTCAACGCTACCCAAAGAATACTAATGACTAAACCAGGAATATATGTAAGCATCCCTGGATTTGACCAGTGAGTCCAGGGTTTGTATTTCTCCATAAATAAAAATCTAATTGATCTTTTATTATGCCTATGATTA
>JAVQKD010037485.1:0-10012 GCA_036025635.1 Philypnodon grandiceps
CAGCATAAACCTAGTATAAACCAGGACTAAACCAGGTCTAAACCAGGTCTAAACCAGGACTGAACCAGGACTGAACCAGGACTAAACCAGGTCTAAACCAGGTCTAAACCAGGACTAAACCAGGTCTAAACCAGGACTAAACCAGGACTAAACCAGGTCTAAACCAGGACTGAACCAGGACTAAACCTGGACTACATTTAGTGACTTTGCCAACACAGCTCCACAAACTATGATGAAGAATACCAATACAAATGATACATTTTTAAAGCTTTAACATCAGAACTACTTCATTGATAATAACTGTTAAAATAATAATTAGACTAATGAGTAGCTTTTCCCTCACTGTATTAACTCAAGGGTCAAAGGTCAAGCCTCTATTGTATCATATAAGTGTACTGTAAACCTGCAGCGTTCTCCTCCCACGACTTCACACATACTGCAGTAATAACTCACCATGGAAACGCTATGATACACTATGGGAGAATGATGCTGCGTTGAAGGACACTCAGGATCTATCACTTTCAGTTGAATAGATTTTCAAATGGACATTATAATGGATATTGTGATAAATTTTATGATTAACCCGGGGCTTCCCAATGAAAACCACTACAAACATAAACCCACACAGTCAGATAAAGGCTGCTTTGTGGTAAATCCCGTTTATTGGCCTCACAGCAAACAAATGCATTTTCTGTTTGTTGTCATCAGAAACATGGTTCACTGGGGCCAGACATGGACTGGCCAATGGCCGCATGTGGTTCCCGGGCCGCAGTCTGCTCTTCCAAGTTTTGCCTGTGTGGGTTTTTTGTGCCTTGATATATATATTTTGTTTTCAGATATAGTTTATTTTTAGTAATTTTTTAAATTTTTTTATTTTTTTTTATTTTTTAGTATTTTTTATATTTTTTAATATTTTATGTATTTTTTAGTATTTTTTATATTTTTTTAGTATTTTATGTATTTTTTAGTATTTTATTTAATATTTTTGTCTGTCTAATTATATTTCATTCTTTTATTATTATATATTATATTTTCTTAGTATACAGAATCACTTTTTGACCATCACAAACACAAAACGCTAATCACTGCCCCGTGCTAACGTTATCATTAGCCGTTCCCTTGAATCTTAATGCATTATTGAATATTTCAGGCTAATCCTTCAGGCTAAGTGTCCATTAGGCTCCAGTCAATGTCCCTGTTTGAACCTCTCATGAATTATAGATGTGATTTTACTGTATTTGGAAGCACTTTGAATCGAATTTTGGTGGTACCATTTCGGGGAATAGGCTAAATTATTGGCTACAGTGGGTAACAGGCTCGGAGTAGCAGACGGGAGCACTGGGGGTCGAGGCGCTGGTCTATTTTAAAGCTCTTATATTCTGCAAAATGGACTTTTCTGAGATTTTAACCATGTCCTAATGTTGTCACCTCAGAAGCAAACCATTCTCTCCTGCACTGTCAACAAAGGCACCCAGAGAAGCATTGTTGCCACCACCATTTAACCACATATCTGATCGGAGAAGACGTTCGTTTGTGAGGGAGTCAAGGCTTTGTTTATATCCCAGAAGAAGGAACAAGTGTTTTGAGTTTTTTTTTTTGGAAACCCCCGAACACCGGCACTAATGGTTTGTTCCAGTCTTAAAGAGACAGTGTCTAATCAGAGCGTTTCTCATCGAGTCCAAGTGGGAGCTTATCAGATTATTATTGAGTGAAATGGTAATCCAAATAGTTAAATGTGCAACAAAGCATCAAATAGGAGCTTGCCAAGCTGTGGTGGAGGTACACTTGATGGTACGGCTCATTCTTTTGGACTTTGACAAGTTCTCATCAGATCGTCTAATTGTAGTTCTGCTAAATTATTACTGACTTGATAATTCATTACATTTATCACATTTGTGAAGAATGCAGTCGTTTCATCCAAGGCACGGCGTAAAGACATCGTTTGAGGAGAAAGAAACAAAATGGAGGCTTTAAAAATGAAAGATGAAGTTAGAAAAATGTCATAGAAATACTGCATTACCATGACAACCAAGGATAAAGGCAGCTACACATACACACTTTCACACGAACAAAAGTACCAGTTATACCAGGACTAAACCAGGACTAAACTAGGACTAAACCAGGGTTAACTGAGGTCTAATCAAATCTAAACCAGGGCTATATAGGATAGAATAGGACTATACTAGACCTAAACTAGGTCTTATTAGAACTAGACCACAGGACTAAACCAGGTCTACACGCATTATAAACCAGCTATAAATGAGTCTAAACCAAGATTAATTGAAGTCTAAACCAGCCAACCATGACCACCCCTCCCTCACCCCTTCTACCCCCCATGTCCCCGCAGCCGATCCCCCGGCGAGTGGACCACAGGCACTGCTGCATGTGTGTGTGTGTATATCCAACATATTCGGACCACTGCTTCAAAGACCTCTTTATTTGTGCGACTGAATTGAGTTCCATTACAAGGGCCAGCTCCTGTCACTCACTGGCTGCTCAATGGGCCACATACACACACATAGGCACACACAGGCAGGCGGCGGATAGGGCAGAGGGCTCAGAGCATCGCCACTACCACCACATGCATGTCAACAAACAGGAAGTGACAGCACGCAGGCCCCTGGGGTGAGCCGCGGAGTGCACCCACACACAGACACACACTGAGGGAGGGGTTGGGAAGGGGGGGCAGACTCAGGAATGTGAAATGTCACTTAGTTGCGCGGCTTCCAACATAACACTCATGGTTGATACATGCAGCCCAGATCGGAGACAGTCTGAAGTGACACCATAGCAATTTTTTTTTTTTTAAACTAGGACTAAACCAGAATTTGTTTTTTGTTGGGGAAGGGGGGGGAGACTTTCAATTGAAATGTATAAGACATCACTATGCAAACAACAAGGGAATGTGCCCATACAAAACATAATTCCCACTGTCTGTACACATAAGTATGTAGCTGCCTGTGTGCACACCACATGACCCCTGTTCTTCTGTGTGTTTCTCTATTGACAGGGGGTGAATAGGTGAAGCCTGGCTATTGGACTTGTGTGAATGAAGACATGCCACTGATTGTTTTGTATTAGCCCTATTGACACAAGAGGGACTCTATCTGACAACACAAATATGCACTAAGCTAGTCGGCCATTGTCCATCTACTATTTGGTGCTTTTCCCATCTTCTGAAGCGATGGCGATCTGGAAGCTGTCGGTCAATAATCTGCAGCTTTAGTCAGATTAGCAGCTGGTCCGGTCCGTATTGTTGGCGTTAGTGGCTTCAGAGCAAGCATTATCCTATTGTTTACATAGACACTGCACTGTTGTGTGGATTTAAATGGATTCTATGGCTGTAAATCTGACTTCCTGTTTGTCAGAATAGGCTTTGTTTTGCATTTTCATCTTCAAGTCAGTTATCGTCTTCTGTTTAGAGGTTGGGAGGGACTGCTGTTTATCCCAGCAACTATGGGCCTAAAGTGGGGTACACCCTGGACAGTGGCTTGTGAGTTGCAAGGTTAAGACAGAGACATGCAGGAAGATTCACTTTCACATTCATTCAGGGGCAGTTTAAAGCCACCAATTCCCATATGCATACATGTCCTTGGGGCGGCGGGAGGAAGCCGCAGAGAACCCATGGTAACACAGGCCGGACACGCAGACTACATTCAGATATAGTGAGATATTGTAATTAGCTGACCCAAGGATCGAAGGCTGTATCCAACCGAAGGCCCATAGTTGCTGGGATTGGCACTGGCGACCACTAAAGGAAATAGGCGAAAGAAGATACATTTTTTTCATTTAATCAAACAAAAAATCAAAGTCAATATTATTTATTTGCTATTGTTCTCTTTGTGTGTATTCAAAACCTCTTTAACTTAGATAAGTAAATGCCACGAATGTTCAGTTTTGCACAACACAATTACTGTTGTCACACCCATCTCTATTGCGTATAGATTTCACATTGACATCTCGCTGGTATCACAAAATAGCATTTCCACTGAACTGCAAAAGACCTATTTTTAAGTACAAGGAGATATCTGAAATGAGGTAATTCTACATAAATGCTTGGCTCCACTGTTTCACTCTCTGATAAGGCCTGTTGGATCCTGCAAAGAAACAACTCACTCAATTGATTTCTTGGAGACATCTTCTCTACTTCTGAGGGCTGCATAATTATAGTGGAAAAATTAATGATTATGTTATGAGTATTGCAGATAAATATGGCATGGTATGTTCGAGTATGCTTCTAGACACGGGAAATCCCAACTAATTTTTCAATGTTAAAAAAAGGTGTATTGCATGTAAAACCTGAAGGCTAAACAAGGACTAAACTAAACCAGGGCAAAACCAGGACCAAACCAGGACCAAACCAGGACTAAACCATTAATTATTTTGAGAGTAAACGTCTGGAAGACCGTGACATTTTTATGTGTGCCAATATCGCAATATACATTCATATTTATATAAATGTGCAGTCCTAGTTCTCATAGTGTTCTTTTGGATTCCTGTCTGTTGTCCCATCACTCCGGTGTACGGCGTAGTATAATCCAGGACAATATGTTCCAACATCTGCCTCTCCATATGAAGCCTGACCCACGCCATTTACCCTCTTTATACCACACTACTCCCCCCCCCCCCCCACACACACACACACACGCACACACACATACACACTTCCTACCTTCATCCTCTCATCACGCCTTCCTCTATTCACTTATCTGATCATCCTCTAAATGCCCCTTGTACCTTTTTATCTAGAATTATCGCCCAATCTCTTTCTCTAGAACTGCATTTCCTTTCTGTGTCTAGTACATTTGTGGCTTGTGCATGATATCAATGATATGAGGGGTCAATGGGGAGCTGGATTATCATGCTCTAATGCACAATGTAACACTCAACCCCGGCAGATTAAGACGCTAAATGTCAAAATGGTGATAGACAATCTATGTGCACTTTTATTTTGAAATTGCCTGTCAAAATAAGTGCATGTAGACAGTTATATTGTTATATTGTCATGTTTGAGAGAGAGAGAGTGTTGTTTCCAATGTTTATAGAATTCATAGAAATGTGATGAAATTCAAAATGTTTTGTATTTTGGAAGAAGATTTGGGGGGCCGCAGAGATATTTCTAATACTGAAAGGGGCCGCAGCACTGTTGACTTTGGGAATGGCTGCTCTAATGCACAATGCAACACTCAACCCACCAGATTAAGATGCTAAAATCCAACATGGCAATAAACCTTAAACATCGTACATATGCTTTTATTTTGAAAATGCATGGACTTGCCTGTCAAAGTAAAATTTCATCATATTTTTCTTTTTAGGGTTGAAATGAGGAGTTTGATTGAAAGATCTCAAGATGCTAAATGCCAACCAGGTAATATTGCGTCGCTTAGCCAATGTACATGTGCTTTTATTTTGAAATTGCATTGGCTTCTCTGTCAAAATAAGGAGAATTTTTAGGATTGAAATGGGGAGGTTGATTGACATGTTCTAATGCACAATGCCTCACTCAACACCCCAAGATTACAATGCTTCAGGCAATGTTCACATGCTTGTATTTTGAATTTGAATTAGGTTTCCTGTCAAAATATAATGTCATCGTACATTAGTTGCCAACTTTTAAGACGGATTGAAAAAAAATCTAATCTAATGGCCTTCTTGTTCACTGATGATCCTCCTAAATGATCCTCCTACGATCCTATAAATCTCCCTAGTACCATCCATAAGTGCATTTCATTGTGTTATACATTTGTGGCTTGTGAATGATATACGGGGTATGAGGGGTCAATGGGGAGCTGGATTAACATGCTAATGCACAATGTCCCCCAGATTAGGACGCTAAATGCCAACCTTGCGCACACTCAAAGTGCCATTGCTTTGAAACACCTCCTATGTTAATCCATTGACTTTAGCAGTTGATGTGTGAGAAGGAAGTGTGACATGTAGAAAATCATAGAGATTATAATACATGTCACTTAAAGGGCTGCACTTAAAACCTAAAGCCTGTACTCTTTATTCCAGTTTTGAGCTGTCATGACACCAAGAGCTTAAATGTCTACATGTACATGGCATTAACAGAAGGACCGCTGATCATATGGAATAAGTTGATGATGGTAACAAGATCTGAAGAATCAATGATTGACAAGCCAATAGTACTGATCCAGATTGGCATTACTGCTTTTTGTAGTTTGACTGACTTTACTGTTTAAATATATATCCTTTGATTTTATTTTAGTGACTGACAGTTGGGTTGAAAAAATGGCGGGGCTGGTATGATTGAGAAAGATTCAACATTTGTGCAAATTATGCTTAAATAAATTGCTATGGGCCTTAGGTGGGGTACATTAGGACAATAACCAGTTAGATACAGGGGTGGTATACACAGAACACCAACCATTACAATTCTCCTAGCACATGAAGTTGACTCTTTGGCGGGAGGTAGCCCTGGAGAACCCACGGTAACACAAGGAGGACACTCTTCCACTGTGCACCTTGTCATATTTCCGCAAATAATATAAAAAAATACACACTGTATTATTAAAATGTGTGGAAGTTTCATGGTCCTTGATTAGGCTTGTTTTAGTTCTTATTTGATGCTTTTGTTTAAGACTTTTTCAGGTTTGCCCTTGTATGGGGTTTAGACCCAATTTACACCTAGTTTACTCCTGTTTTAGACCAACTTTAGTCCTGGTTTTGTCTCATATTAGTCCTGGTTGAGTCCTAGTTCAAATTAAAAACCCAATGGGCCCCTCACATCTTGGGCCACCGTTCAAATGCACTTGCCGCACTGCCTGATGCTACGCCCCTGCCACTATCCCATCAAGTAATTTCTGCTCAGGCATGTCTGTAATCAGCCTCTCCTGTCTCTCTTTGTGTTACCACGACGACCTGATCAAACCGTCACTTCTGATTGTCACAACAGAAACAGCTTCTTCTCAAATGAGGGCGCAGGAGGGTCCCAGAGGAAATCCAGCCGCATTGAGACATCTGCACTGGTGTGTCAGAGCTCCGCAAATCCCTTTTCCTCCTCACAAAGCCTTAATCTGCCTCACATATGTTTGGATTGTCAGCATCAGAAATCGTCCGCTGAGATGTTTTTCTACTTGTTTTGTTGAGCCCTCATCGGTTACAAAAATCTAATTGCGAGTACAGAAGGAGGAACAAATGTGGTTAAGTTGAATTAACCACATTTGGTCAGGAGGTTTACCTTGTTACATTATTGACACACATACCTACAGCAAATGGCTTAGTATGTTGCTGACTTTTAGATACTGTTTAATCTTGTTTGAACCAATTGTATTTGTGGAGTGCGGTCTTAACAAGGTAACAGCTTGGACGTGTTGCCTGCTTTAAATAAAGATGAGCTCCTTGAAATGATCAAGCTCTTTGTGCACCGTTTGGTAGCACTTGTATTAGCAGGCTGCCATATTGTGGTTAGCACATTGCTTCTCTGTAAGGAGGTTGTGGGTTCGATCTTCAAGCCAGCCAACAAATGTCTATGAGTAGACCCCATGTGCCCTTGCATGTGTCAGAAAAATGTATAAATTTATGTTTGCTACTGTATGTCCCTTTGTCAGGCCTGTGACTAAAGCCTGCTTTAGGCTTAAAGTCGACTGTATGGACACAGTCACCTACAGGATGATGATGTTTAAGTAATTGTTTTCTGTGAGAAAGCTAAAAAAAGTTGTTATACATGATGGCATCGTTTTGACAGCTGTGCTTGGTTCCAAAATTGGGTATAGAGTACCAAAAATAGTACTCAAGTAAGCATATTGTTACTACAAAATAATATTACTCCAGTAGTAAGTCAGTAGTAGCAAGTATGATACGTTTTAGTTGGTATTGGGGCACCGTGCTGCCACATGTTATACTGTAGTTGTTCATACCATCTTAACTGTTACGGAGTGCTTTGGGTAAGTTTAGAATATTCACTATCACTAGGGTCATATCATAGCTATGTTTTTACCCTCCAAATCACAGAGCAAGTTTCCATAAAGCTTTACAATTAGCATGTTCTCCATTTGTTGACTTGGCCACACAGCGCACAGGTCATTATTTTAACACAAAACATGCTCATAACTGAATCATTGCAGACAGCTGATTTACACCATCTCCCTCACTGTAAAACATATGCTCGGTGTTAGGCTGACAGGTGCACATGTACAGCATACACTCTTTCTCACCTCTGACCTACATTTCCCATAATTCCGTGTGTGTGTGTGCGCTAAGTGAAAAAGATGGCCTTCCTACTGTTAATAGTGTAGCATGCAGCTGTTCCCCTCCAATACATATGTCCTATTTTATGATAATACATGTCAGGGGGAGACAGGAGGGCCCAGCGCTGCGTCAGTAACATGAGGTTAATGTGTTTCAGACAGGCAGCTGAGAGGACGCCCGTGAGAGCTCTTAACCCGCAGGGACATACCGGGGGTTAGGCACGTGGGGCTAAGTATGTGAGGTCTGCTTCTGTATTTGTGGGGGGCAAAGAAAACAGCCACTGTAGTGCTGCTGGTATGAGTTTGACTTTTTTCAGGCCGAAAGAAGGTATTGATATAAACAAACTATTATGAAGTACTAAACTGACCATTATCCAGAAAGTACCCCCGCTTAAAGCCCATAGTTGCTGGGATAGACCAAGGTTCAATCAAAAGAACTGTCCTAAGAACTTGATATCAGTTAGTACTACTACTTTTGGAAGATGGTTGCACAGTGGCATAGTGGTTAGTGCCGACCAGCAAGGAGGACTTGGGTTTGAATCTCAGGGCACCCAACACACAAACTCCCTCCCCGTGTTACTTTGGGTTCTCTCCATGAATGCGAGAGGGAAGGGCTGTCTGTTTTTGTATGTCTCTGTGCCAGCCCTGCAACTAACTGCCCACTGTCGCCCATGTCCCCTAATGGGAACCTCTAAGTGGAAGAAAATGAATGTTCTGGAAAACGTGGTACCCCAAGTTACTTAATTATTGTTTATGCTATTCTTTGTTGAATGTGACAATTGTAGTTAATGTTAGTGTTTCAGTCAGGCAGCTGAAAGGACACCCATGCTCCCTCTTAACTTATTGGACGTCCCGAGGGCCTCAAAGTGCACATGGGGCTAAGTATGTGCGGTCTGCTCCAGTCTTTGTGCAGTAGAAGGGCTGCATAAGCCTGTTGAATTTCACTAAAAACCATTGAGAAGAAGAAGTTAACATGTGACTCATCCCTAGCATAAGTAGGATAGCAGATGTCCAAATCTTGCTTTTTACGGTTGAACCTCGGTGAATTTCTCTGTGTAATCGGATGTTTTTTGGCCCTGCTCCGTGGCCGGCCTTCAGATTTATGGCATTGTTTCTGAGCAGAGAAGCAGACCTGTACCTGTGCTACTGCTGGTGGCGTGAGCTGGTCACAATGGGGCCACGAGTCAGGCTTTTCCATGTACCGTAAACTGCAAAAGATGTGCTGCTAACAGTTTGTCTGTTTAGATCATCATTGTTGTTCCAGATGGTGATGTATTGTGCAAGTTATTGATAGTGTGTTCCTGTTTGGGTTTTGTTCATATTTACTGTCAAATTTCTCCCAAGGAATATCTATTTAATAACAATTTTATTAATAAGGTTAATATAGATATTATAGACACACTCACTCATATAAAAGTAATAGGGCATTCTCCACAATATTTGAATTTCAACTTGATTATATTCATTTTGACTCGTGCTTAGACCACTTTTAGCATCTTAACCGGACATTCTGAAATAGAAAACCCTGAATCAAATAAAAAGTGTTGAAATTGAAATATATATACAGCTAAGACATTGCCAATTTCAGTTTATACGGTACCAGAGGGGACACGTTCATTTTAAATCAGTAAAGAATAAGTTCACAGGGCATTTACTTGCACTGAAAACACAGTAACTTCAAAATACATTTAGAGAGCCTTTCATATAAAGTTGTGTCAAAAATGGCCTATTATCTGGCCTCCAAATCATGTACCCAATCTCCAGGACTTTGAAAATCTGTTTCTAAAGTATTGCCCTTGATC
>JAVQKD010037603.1:0-10942 GCA_036025635.1 Philypnodon grandiceps
AACAGTTTCTCTATGAATGCTTATCACACATTATCAAGTGCACTTTTTGTGACTGAAGTAAAACATTTCAAATTGAGTTTATAAGAAATTGTGGAAAACCTTATCACATGCAGTGGAGATGTTCTACAAAAGAAGAGCCCCATCAACTCTTTCTGGTTCAATCCAAAGTTCAATGGAACCAATGACTCACTGTTCTAACCCAGACAGCAATCATTGACAAGAAAATGTATGCATCCTGTGACTCAAAGAGGATATGTAGCAATCTCACAGCAACATGGATACAATATAAAACTACTTAAATTAGCTATTTTTTCCGTCAAGTGTGGCACTATACAAAGGATGAGGTGGAAATAAAACTAAAGCTACAACAAGCTAGTGGTAACTACGCCCAGCGCCAGTGTATCACATTCTAACTACTAGCTTTATTTAGTAATCCCTTGGTTTGTGTTTATTGTAATCTAAAGCCTAATCTAGAGCCTACAACCACTGTTGGACCAAAACAGGAAACAGCTGATGCTAGCAATAACTAGCTTTACTTCGATAACTTCACTGAAACATTATGCACTTTCTTCTCTAAAAACATCTTATTCATCACAAGAACAAGATGCACTGTATAAGAAAATGTATATAATCTTTATTTTGTCTAATTTTCTCTGTGTAATGTAGATTGTCTATTGTACAGTCAATGCGCAGCTGTGAGCGTGTCGCTCCACCTCAATCGATCCAGAGCGATTGAACTGGTCTGGAGCCTACCTCGGAGTGGTCCTCAGGACGGATCGCTTTAGAATGCTTTTAGGGGTTGCTTTTGGGATTGCTTTTGGGGTCGCTTTTGAGGTTGCTTTTGGGGTCGCTTTTGAGGTCGCTTTTGAGGTCGCTTTTGGGGTCGCTTTTGGGATCGCTTTTGGGGTCTCTTTTGGGGCCGCTTTAGAATGGTTCGGCCTAGTGGAATAACCCCCAAAGCGTCCCACCCCGGTCCAGCCTAGTGGAAAAGGACCTATAGTTGCTGCTCTAGTTAGCTATATTCAAAAATTAAACCTGTCATGGTGACTTTCCTAAAAGCAGGCACAATGCCATTTGAGGGCACAGGGTCTTTCTGTAACTCCACAGAATCAATGGAGCAGGCAAAACGGCACACTAATCATCATTCCATTATTGCTATTTGCATATTTGATCCAGGATTTGTTCAATGGATTATACATATTACCTGCATGATGTTTAATTGCCTTTTTAATAGACTCTGTGATTAAACAAGGAAGTCGAGGCTAAGGCTGGTAGAAGGAAAAAGTAAAAAAAAAAAAAAAAAACAATTTCAGAACAAGTTGCTCACATCCTTCCGGAAAAGCATTTTTTAAGCTGCGGGGATGAGATTTCGTCTTGTGATAGAAGCGGCAATGGCTGCTCAAAATTCATTCATTTGCCTTGTATTTGTTTAAGAAGATTGAAGAGGAGGCAGCCTGTTCCTTCGGCACGGAGTTTTATATCTTATCATGTTTTGACAGATGACAGGGGTGACGCACAAGGATGCACACACGTGGTGAACTGTTGCATTGTGCTGCCGTGGATCAAAGAGAAAGTTGGATGAAAATGCTAAGAGTAAATACATACAGTATAGTGGAGCTGAAAATATTCCTTCTCTCTCTCACAAAGGGGTTTCTATGTAATAACTGTTGCTTTTGCAAACATAGTGTGCTTGTTGACAACAGGTGGGCCAGTCAAAATTATAGTATTTTCAGAAATTCTCACTCTACTGGGGTTTTCATGCACAGCTATGCCTGGTTAGAAACTAATGAAAGGCAACATTAGCTCAAATAACAACATAATATATATGTAAATATCATTACTGAACACACAATATGACAAAAGATGAAGCAGGTGGGCTACAGCTGCAGAAGACCACGTTGGGTGCCGTTTTATTTGCTACAAGCTCTATCTAATAAAGTGGTCACTCATACGTGAGAATACTTTTACTTTAGTATTGATTTTGGGTACTTCGATACTGTAATAATAGAGCAGAAAAATATTAAATAGACTTAGATTTGAAGACAACCCTTGTTAATTTCATATACACTGTACATTCACAAAATATTGCTTCATTTAATATTGATCTGCTATGTTCTTTCTGTACTTTTTACCGGCAAAAACAAATCTTTAGGGGCCTAGCACCAGCTATAGGGGTAAGCTAAGTGCACATCTACAGTTTCCAAGCCGCACCGTGTCCTGAGGAGCGTTTGAGGTTGTGTGTATGTGCGATCAAATGTCTTGCCTGGTATGCATTCTTTAGTCACGTGAGTACATCCAGTCTTTCTATTCATGATC
This sequence comes from Philypnodon grandiceps, assembly GCA_036025635.1. NCBI lineage: Eukaryota > Metazoa > Chordata > Actinopteri > Gobiiformes > Eleotridae > Philypnodon > Philypnodon grandiceps. Next base: position 2,317 of record JAVQKD010037603.1, read on the forward strand.
CGGGTGACTTGATGCACATTGAGTATTGGCTGTCTATGATGATGTTTCAAAGTATATTCTATCAAGGTACAGAAACTCGGCGAGGTCACAGTCTCCTACAGTTAGCGGCCAGTCACCTGCTCTCATTAATAAGGAAATTAATGTTGCATTCTGTTTCAATTAACCTTCTCCGACTACAGGAGCAGGACCGGGAGGGAGGCCCAGGCACCCGCGGAGGTCAAGGTAATTGAATCAAAGGTACAGCCGTGACAAGGCTTAGGGGTTGTTGCCATGGCGTCGGGGGCAACTGATACCCCATCATTAGGCCGTGCCACAGAGGCCCAGGCATGTCAGAGGTGTGTTGTGGCATGTCAAAGTGGTGATGGTCATTATTAGAGATGTACCATTGTAAATATACACACTGGCTTCTTTGTTAGCTAGGCCTACTAAAGCCAAACAACATCAAGATAAACCTCAAACCAAGCTTTAAAATGGGGAAGTGCATAGCTGTTGGTGCCAGACTGACAGTGTTTTATAGATTTATATATACTGTATATATATAGTATTTTTGTATTTCTGGCACACTGGCAAGACAAGAAAATAGAAACGTTACAGTAACTCCAATAACTCTTGTTTATTACAACCAATGTCCGCAGATAACAGATGCACAATCGCTCAGCAGGGCCACTTTAGGTACAGAGTCTACCTTATAAAGTGGCCAGGGAGTGTGCAGACATAGTTAAAGAGAAATAACTCATGACTCTTTGTTCAGAAAGATTGTTCCCTGCAATAAGAATGTTTTTCTAATAATGCTACCTCTAAAAGACAGCACACTAACACTATTCCTATTCTTATTATATTCATTCACATGTAAAAGATCGAAGCATACAGTCCAAGTTGACTATTCTTTTGTTCAGCGTTTAGTGTTTTGCATTTTGATTTGGCAAAAAAATGCGGCAGTAATGTGGATGTTTTGTTGCTTGTGCTTTTCTTGGAGTCACTGTGTTACTTTAAGGTCTCCTCCTCTCTCCACCTCTGTGCCTCCCTCACTCCCCTCTCTCTCTGGTGTCTCAGATGATGCTTGTCTTCTCTTCGAATGCGCTGCTGAACATTGGCTAACAGTAAAACACACCTGGGTGTGTCCAGCCTCTGATGAATGACCCTGGGCCTGGCTCGCTCTCTCTCACTGATCGATAATCTGTGTGTTTGTGTGTGTGTGTGTGTGTGTCCGTCAGTGTGTGGGTATGCCTGTGTGTGTATATGTGTTTTGTGTTACATTTAGGGCATTTTATGTAGTAACACTGGTGCTTTACACTCTAGGGGGCAGATATCATTGTTGCTCAGACTCAATCCATTAATACAAACTCCAAATTAATACATTATAAATGGATAAGCAGACAATATAGTCGAACCCCACTTAAACCCCCACATCCCCGATACCTGCCTCAAATGTAAAGTGGGAGTGTCCATACTTTTATTTTGGCGGAGGGTGGTTGTCCTGGTTAGTTAAATTGTTGGCATGGAAGTAGGGGTGGGCAATATGGTGCTAAACAATTTAATTGTGATATGAAATTATGATGATCTGCTAATCTGGGATCGTTGGATCGTGATACAGTGCACAGGTGGGACCAGAGAGCGCTTTCTGCTGAGCTCGAAATCTCATTAAATTCTCTCACATCCAAATTTTGTTACTTTAAAAACCTGTGAAATCTGTCAAAAATATAGTGACTTCAAATTAGGCTCAAAACTTACTTACGATTTGATAAAAACCCATGCAGTCAGTTAGCTTGGCTTTCTGACAACCTTCTTCCACGGTGTATAGTTCACATTGGGTCCCCCACGCCTGCAACTATGGGCTTTAGGTTCCTAGAGACACCTAAGCTTGGCTGATTTTGAGACACTTTTTTGCCACTTTAAAATGAGCACAAATCCCCTTGGCCGATGCCAATATTGGCATTTTACTTAGCAATTTGGCAAGTATTGGCTTTTTATTTCTCTAGCTGTTTTTTAAACCGGTTTACTTTGGCCATCTCTATAGGCCGATACCGATATCAGTCAACCTTGTTAATATTGTCCAGTACTGAGCTGATACCGATGTGCAACCCTGCTTCCCCTAGTCTGTTGGTTACTTCTTTAAAGATTTTGATTGATTCGTTATTTTTACGTAAGGTTAAATGATTCAAATTTGACACTACGGCTGTTCGCTTTCACACATTAGCGAACACGCCCACAACCTATGTCTTTACACACATACACATCCACGGCCCCACACACACACACACACGGCCTCACACAGCTCACACACACACACACGGCCCCACACACACACACACACAGCTCACACACACGGCCCCACACAGCTCACACACACACACACACACACACACACACACACGGCCCCACACAGCTCACACACACGGCCCCACACAGCTCACACACACACACACACACGACCCCACACAGCTCACACACACGGCCCCACACAGCTCACACACACACACACGGCCCCACACAGCTCACAGATGAAGCTTTTGTTGTATGAGGCTGGCTATAACTCACCGCTCCCGTACTGTACCAACTAGAGCGACGCAAAGCTCTTCTCCCGCCCTCTACAGCACAGAAAGCCCCTTTTTGTCAAGAAAGTGTCAGAGAAACCTGTAAGAGCGCTATACTCAGGCACCGCACAATGCGTTTGTTTATTTGTATGTTGTGTTTTGGTGATATGGATACTGTGAGTCACGTCTCGGCGGGGGCTCGGCAGCTCCTTTTGGCTCCGCGGTGAAACGCTGTGTGAAGCCTAGGTGTGTTGTGTAAGCTGCCATCGTGTCATATGCCTGTATACAGACGGTGTGACAATCATTTTCTGTTACTCGTGGCACAGTCAGGCCAGGAATGTGGTTTTTTTTGTTAAATGTACAATCACTGAATGAGATTAGTCGTCTTTATTGGACAGAGGAGGTGAAAGGGTGTCAAAACAGCCCATATAGTATTGCTCCACATCCATACAAAACATTATATTAACAATCAATCCAAACGCTTGTAAGATGCAATTCCTTACTTGTACATAAATGAGCAATGTCAGGACTGGCACAGGGCTGTTCAATGTTCACTTTTTGACATTTGGATTAGGCTATTTATGGACATAATTTTGGTTTACTTAAAAATATACTATTTCTGAATAATGCATGAGCAGTATTTTAAATCTATATATTTAAGTTAGTTGTGGTTCCTCTATAAGGTCTCTTTCACCATAGCAGTTTCCCTTGGCTCCTCTTGTTTCTCATCTAGGCTTACAGACCTCTCCCTTGTGTTGCCTGTGTAGCATCAACATCAAAATAATCTCTCCCAATTCTATTGCATTCTCATCCATTTTGAATTGCATCCCATCTTTTTCACCTCTGTGTCTGTCCCTGTCTCACACCTCCAATCCACCTGTTTGCTTCCATCCTGCCCTGTTTTGTTCAATGCCGCTTCATCTGTCATGTCCCCCCCCCACATCGCTCCGTCTGGGGGGGCCCTAGCATGACATTCTATCTGTGACACATCATGCATGTCCTGGACCGAAGATGCCAGCGACCACTGACAGATCAACCACAATGTGTCATCTGGCTGGAGGAGAGAGAGTACAGGGCAGGAGGGGGTAGAGGAGGAGGATATAGGGCCAGGGATGGTCACATGTACACTTCTCTGGACTGGACATCAAACCACTGTTGTCAAGCTCCCAATGGTTGTCATCAGAAGCATATGTGCATGTACAGTATCATTGGGTTAGTGCAAAGACGGGTCATGAATTCTGGCTATCCTACGACAGTATACGATACACTAACAGGTTACTTTATTAAGAGTGGCACCCAGTGTGGTCTATTGCTGGTGTAAGCCATTTTCTTCATGTGTTGCCATCTTGTGTGAGAGATGCAGACATTGATATATGTGGTTATGTGGAAATCCTAGTAGATCATTAATTCCTCAAGTAATCAGAATAGTGCTCTGTCTTCTGATGCTTGCTTTGAACCTCAGCAGGTTTGTCCTGAACATAAGCGTGTGGCTAAATCCATTGGCTGTGTGTAATGTGATAGTCTGATTAGCTTTTTTGATCTCACAAACAACCAAAGGTATACCAGTGTGGCCTAATAATTACAGAACTGCTGGAATTTAGCCTTTTGTTCCAACATCTATCTTCTGGAGTAAGTCACCACACTTGTTAGGCATGAATACTGACCACATTTCATGGAGCTGTGTGTTTTTGTGCATTCAGAAAAGCCTATCACTATCTTATGCACATGCTATAGGCCCGGTTATGCCCAGTGCATGTACTGTATAGAGGCACGTGCCATACATTATGCATACAAAAAACATGGCTTATTTACCCTGTTGCTGGCCGTCGTGTCAGGGTCAGGGTGACTGACCACTGACCTCCTGATCTGATGACGGGTCATACTAGCGTTTAAATGCCCGTAAGTCAAAAACAATCGTAGCAGTTATGTCACAAAAGGATGCCGGGCTTAAGACCCTATCCCCCACTCACCTCCTCGGCCTCAGCTAGTCAGCCGTGTGCAAGCCTTGTGTTTTTTCAGTGTCTAGTTGACTTACTAGACCAGTTATTAAAATTAATGTAATCTTTGACTCTTTTTTAGGGCTAGGAAGACTAATTCCAATCCTAGCAATCTATGGTGAGGCACACACTTTACCAATGGCCAGTTAGTCGCATGGCTGACACATGGAGACAAAGACTCATTTATTAACTCCAAGAAAATACAAAGTAAACCCATTAAGTAGTAATTTAAGAGAAACTATGGATTAATTTTCGTAGTATTTTGAGACAACTAGTTAACCTTCCTGTAACATGTATTCCAGCCCGTGCTCCATTTCCCTCTCCTGGCAATACTCTGTAGCCGTCCAGTATAATCTAAATTAGCTTAGCCGTGTGTCTACTGTGTCCACAATTCTAGGAAATATTGGAGCCAGAGCCAGTTTTAGTCTTAGCCTTCTGACTGCATTCCACTTAATAGCCACCACTCACTGTGCACCCTATAGGGCAGTGATCAAAGACACACACATTAATTGCTTCCCATTCTGGTAAAGTTTAAACACAAAGAGATTTTGTTTCTGATTGTTTGGCTTATATTAATCATTAATTGCTCACATGGCACTGCAAATAGATCACATGCACATTAACATGTCCTCGGGTGAATGTGTACCTTGTAATGTCAGCTAATGTCTTTTCATTTTCATTTTCCTTTACTTTCTTGTTCTTGAACCTAAGCCTAAAAACCCCAACATGTACTTATGAGGAGGCTATTAAATTGATTTATAATAATATAGTGCTCACACTCACAATGCTTCACATTCAAGTCCAGCCTTCATGCGATCCGTATAGTCACACACAGGTGGTGGTAAGCTACTTCTATAGCCACAGTTGACCTGGGACAGACTCACGCAGACAAGATAACCATACCACACCTGCCACCAAACACACCACATTATTCACACATGCACATTTATATATAGGTCTTCCCCGGAGGAAAAAAAAAAGACCTAGGACACGCTGGAGGGATTATATCTCTCAGCTGGATGGGGAACTCCTTGGAATCCCCCCGGAAGAGATGGAGGAAGCGTCTAGGGAGAGGACATGTGGGCATCTCTGCTCAGACTGCTGCCTCTGCGACCCGGACCAGGATAAGGGGAAGAAGATGGATGGACATTTATATATAGGTAAGGTGGATGAGGCGTTTTGCCCATAAACACAGTGGCAGCATGAAACTGGTTTGAGTGGCAATTAAACAACCAGCCGTCCAGTTAGTAGTTAATCTGCTCTACTGACTGATTGTGTGTCATTAGTAAAGAATTATGTCAAATAAGTGTTGGGCAAAGTTGTTTTTATTGTTCTTTTTCATTTCTTTTCCATATGAAACTCCCCACTACCCATATTGCAATGCAACTGTAACCTTGTAGCCTTGTGCTACCTATCCACATCTATAGTTTTTGTTTTACTTTGAGCTCTGACCATGGCCTTAAGTGACTATTGTTTCCTTAGTAATTCTAATCCCTTTGTCTTGCTGCGCCCTGTTCTTTATATCCGCTGCACTCTCCTTCCCTGGAGCTCCCTCAGTTGTAACAGGCAGCCCTTTGCTCTCTTCAACCTCCGCTGGATCCGTGCCTTCGTAATGAACTCGGAGAATAAGCAGGATTAATCCAGCCAACGGCAACCCGAGGATTTGATGATGTCATCCGTATGAATGAACCAGGATTATTCGCTCCGAGGTGGAAAAAGATCCAAATAAGTGAATTCTGACGCTGAGGTAAAGGGCAGAGGATTTGGGACGGGATGGTCTAAAGGCAATGAGTGGATTATTGTTGTTCAGAATCAGGCACAGGTGGGAAGTAAAAAATGTACTGTAGTTGTGGCAAATAAAAAAAGTCACTTGACGGAGGGGTAGAATGGCAGCCACGCTTTTGTCAGACTGCCCCATGGCAACTGTGGCCACACAAGTAGCTTACCACTACCAGGTATGAAGAGTGAATGAAGAAATGCAATTGTAAATGTGTAAATTGTGCCGAGTAAAATGCTATATAAAACTGATGCAATGTTATTATTATTACTCGAGGTTTTACTGTATATTTACTTATTTAGCAGACATGTCTACATTGCAGTAAGCTGTTGTGAGGGGAATCCGTTGAACAAGAGAAGAGATGATTGATGAATGAACTAGAAAAAATGTCAAGACCAGTGGAAGAAGGTTGGTGTCTTCCCATCTGTCAGGACAACTGGCATCAGGATGGGGCAAGGAGGTGGCTGGTGTGATCAGACAGTGCTTAGTGGGAGGTGTCAGCTTTGAGCTATGGGAGCATCGGAGGAATTTGTCCCGCCGGCCCCAGCTGTGGCAATCACTGCTCACTGGGCCAGAGCTGGGCTGGAGCAATCAGGCCACCAGCAAGCCATCAGCTGAGCCACTTCTGTACCACCCCAAAGCATCACATACCCTCTGCCATCATCCCCGTCACACTTCCCCTCTACCGCATATAACATAACATTGGAAATTGCAACAAACTGATTTATAATGCATGCAATCTTCAGCTGAACAAGTCACTGTAAATAACTTATGCTGTTTGTGCAAAGGACAAATAAGAAACTGATTGAAGGTGTAGTCAGAGTTGTACTATTTCAATAGCCCCCCTGGACAGAAATTGACATGCAGTGCCTCACATATATGGACACCCTAATCAAGACCAACAGATAAAGATAGCTCTATGGAGTGAAAAGTTGGACACTGGCATATAAACAAATAGGGTAATTTGTTTTATATCAGGTTTTATGTGGCATGCATGAGAAATCCTTTTTATTTGCAGGGGTTCTTATAATGCTTCAAAGCTTCAGTCCATCAAGTGTTCAGACACAGCAAGTTAAAGTGAATAGCATAGATTATCTCTTCAATGTGGTACCTGTTTCTGGGTGGGATATATCATGGGTGAATGTGTCCTCAAAATGAAAAGAATTGCGAAAAAATGGGCATGAGTAAGAATTTGAGCAAGTTTGACAAGGGCCGTTGACCAGACAACTGGGTCAGAGCATTTCCATAACTGCAGCTCTTGTAGTTTGTTCCCAGTCTGCAGTGGTCAATAGCTATCAAATATGGTGCAAGGAATGGAGGTCTAATGTAAAATGCTGAAGAGGTTACAGCTGGTTTTTATAGCGATGACACAGTGCACATAGTGGTCACAATTGTATGTCTGATTGGTGTTTGCCTTACTCCACCCTCTCCCCCTTCTTCATAAAGATTCTAATGAGTTGCCGACCGAGCTGAGGCAAGACATCCGTAATGTGCCATGAAATATGTAAGCTAGGCCTTTTGGAGAATGTGCTTGCCCCCCTCCCTCTCCATGAAGAAGTAAGAGGAGGTTCCTAGTTCTGATTTATGTGCTTGAACAGTGGCAGTAGGGGCAGGTAGGCAAGGGGGCAAGGCATAGCACCCAATGTATGAATCCTTCCCTACACTCTCTCTTTCATCTTAATTAAATTATTGGACTGATGAGGTAGCACCAGATATTAAGTACTTCATCAGTTCTCAGAAGGAATGGAGGGAGGGAGAGGAGACCACATGGGGCAAGATACACCATATGCATCTATCTGCCAGCACAATTCAAGGGTCCTGACTAACACTGTTAAATGAGAGATAAGACCAAGATGATACCGTTTAGATGATCAATTTGACTTAAATATTTTCAAACAAATACAGCCCTATCCAACTTGGACTCGATGAGAAACAGTCTGATTAGACGCCTGTCTTACCTGTCCCTGTTTCAAGACAGGAACAAAGAATTTTTTGTCGGATTTTGGGGGGTTCAAAAAAAACCTCACAACCGCTTTCTACTTCTTCTAGGATATAAACAAAGCCTTGACGCCCTCACAGCCAAACAACAATGTTTGTTAAATAGTGGTGGCAACAATGCTTCTCTGGGTGTGTTTGTTGACAATGCAGGACAGGCAGGATAACTTTGTGGTTTGCCCCAAATTAAATAATCTGTTTTCAGCTCTTGAAGAGGAGGTAGCTGAACATAATTAATTACTCAAACATGCCCAAATGAAACAAAGCCCATCTTTGGGTCTGTGTTTGAGGCAGAAACAACATTAGAACATGAATTAAAGCTC
>JAVQKD010038315.1:0-17425 GCA_036025635.1 Philypnodon grandiceps
GGGCCAATGTAAGATAGGAGTACCTTTATACACTAACTGTGAATTTAAAGTTGGATATTGCAGTGCTGTGAAGGCTTAAACCATTTCCTTTCTGTAATGAAAAAATAAATCCTCTTACCAGATCCAAAACAAATGAGGCACAACATGTTGACATTTCTACAAATGGCCCCTCCTCCAAAATGGCCCTTTTGTTTAACAGCAAGAACTCCTCGCAGATGCCACTGTCATTATTTTGATGCGCCCACAGGACACTAAAGTCATAACTAGCAGAAAAGGCTCCAAAGATCCTTTAGTTTAGGGATTTGCGGCACTTTTTTGCTCCACAGTTGCAGGGCAGCTTGTTGCTGGCGTCCTCGATGGGGAACTTGTAGTCGTAGGTGAGCTCCTCCCCACAGTAGATCCGGCGTAGAGCAAAGATCACTATGTGCTTCTGGCCGTCCACAGTGACAACCCGCGAGTAACAGTTAGGCTCACACGAGTGGTTAATGAACCGGGCTGCATTGCCATGGACTGTGGCGTCTACAACCTCATAGTCGTCAATTCGAAACATGTAACAGCCAATCCCCTAGAAAGACACAATATTTTCAATTATGTCGTAACACTTACACAAACTGAATCTAAATCAGAATCATTTAACAGATTCACAGACTCACCTTTCCGTCATAATATCTCTCTCTTTTGTCTGTGAGGACAGAGCGAATTACATTTCCAGAATATTCAATAACCATCTCTTCAGCATCAATAGTTTTCTTGCAAAATAGACCACGGCCATGAATAGGAGACCTAAAGGCAAACAGTTTAAGAGAAAAGCCCATTTGCATTGTAACTTGTAACCTCTAATGGTCTACACATCCGTATAGATTGGTTTACGGATGTTTAGAAGGCTTCAGTGATCTCACCTGTAGACTCCCACAGTTTCCTTGGATGTAGTTTTAAGCTGTTTGAACCTCACAGTCAGTGGTAACTCCATGGATGTACACCTTTATAAACAGTTTGACAAAACATGATATTATTTTTTTAAAAAGACAGTTGTCTATTTAAACATGAAACATTGTGATTATGCTGTGACTGACCTGGCAATCCTGAGCTGCCCCTCCTCTTCATCCTCTTCCTGTGGCTTGTACTCAGGAGGCTGGCGGTGTTTTGAGGCCAAAAAGTTAAAGACATCAAATACAGACCTCCTAGAAGCAAAATGCACAAGCGTTTTAGAATGCAAATATTGGTTCTCAGGAGGAGGCTTTTGCAGCCTTTGTTTGCCTATTAGCCTGGCGCCTAATTCTGTTGAAGTGGAAATCTTCATCATCACCATCACATATACAGTGGGTCAGTGAAGTTCTTTATTTTGTGAAATTGGAAAGAATAAGATTTATGTTAAAGGATAGAGAGAGTAAAATTAGCAAAATGTGGGATTCCTTTTATGAATATATAGGGAAGCTGAACTTCCCTAATGTTCCTGATTAATGCATCTTATATTGTGCTTTTCAAATAATGCCACCATGACTTGTCAAGTAATGGTTTTGCTCTTGTCTTGTCTTGTCTTTTCTTTTTATTTTCTTGTTACCATTTGTTCACTAGACTTGTTTATTTTGCTACTTCTTTTGCAAAAAAATCAATAAAACCTTGTGTGTAGTCTCATGGGGTCAATCTGATTTCAGTCAGATTTCATATTTAAATTTTTTTAATTTTTTGTGTGTCTGTGGTAGATTCCATTCTGACCTGTTGTGCATTTCTGCTCTGGCTGAGCCGCGAGGGTTAATCGGAGGTTCGTCTGACTCTTCAGGCTTGTGGAAGCGAAAACGGTAACTGCGACAGTGTCTAGAGCCAGACAACTGCTCTAACAAGAAAACCACTGCCTCATGGAAAACTCCAAGCATCCTTAGTGCATTCACACCTGAGGAAGGATACATTTTTGAGACAACAGTTTGAGTTATATCTCCACAAAACTGAGATTACTATTGCAACAAGATGGTGCTTTATATTTAAGTCCTCTCACCATCAAAAGAGAGCTCTTTAAGATGTGCATTCGATCTTGCCTCTTTCACTTTGTCGGTGAGGAACTTCCAAGCCTCTACAATGAAACAGCTCTGTCAGTATTTTATATGGTGCTAGTTTGCAAGTAATATTTAGTAAAAAAGTTACCTTCAATACTCTCACAGCGAATGTGGAAACCATCTTCACTTGAGATTTCAAAGATGATGCCCTTCTTGGGTTTGCTGTCGAGGATTGAGTCCTTGCTGTTGTCCTCCTGGTCTGGTGGTGAAGACACTTTACAAGACCCTGCTCTTTCCACTCGTGGGACTTTGTTTTTACCTATTAACTTTCCTTGACCTTCAGATGTCTTTTTTTTACCGTATATACTAAAAAAAAATATATTTTTTTAGAAATGTTAGAAATGTAGAAAATTATGCAAGGCTTACAGATTATAAAGGATGTCTTACCTCTGATTACTTGTCTTGTCTGCGGGTTTGCCTGTGTCCATGGGTTCTGGAGTACTTGGTTCTTTAGACCTGTTCAGAAAAATTAAACGCACTTTATTATTGCATTACTGTCAAATACAGAATGTGTATGTATTTCATATTTTTTTTTGGTTTACCTTGAATTAGAAGAGACTTTTGCTGGAGGGCTTCTGTGGTGCTCCTGAGAGGACTTGAGTTTTTTCCCACCGACTATTTCCGGATTTTGCATGCTCCTCTTGGTTTTTTGTTTGCCTTTTTCTGCTCCTGCCACTGGTCTCACTGTGCTGGGGTTACAATGCTTTTGTTCATAGGATCTTGAGATAGGAGTAGTTCTGCTGCTCTGTGATGGCGATGAAGTTTGTGTGTGAGTAAACACTCCTACAACATGTCCTTTCGCAGAGCTTAGAGTGGCTGCTGTGCCCTTACACAGACTAACTGTATTCTGATTGGTCTCCATTGTCTGGGATCTGTTGATAGTTTGAGCTATGGACTGTAGCTGAACATTAGTAACTTCTGTCTCCCCTTGATTCACAGACATGCTGATGCTTTGCTGAGACGGTAAGACGCAGATGCTACTAGCTATAGAGGTTTGCACTGGAGAACCGAGCTGAGACATGCCTGTTGATTGAAGGACAACCGGCTGATCTGACAAGCCCAACCCGTGCGGACCTGCCTTGAATAAGAGGTTACTTATGGACCCGGTGATGTCAGTGGAACTGAGAACAGGGGTGGAAAGAGAGACCGATCCTGGTGCCAGCAGGCCAGCCGCTCCACTAGGGGGCATCGATACAACGTTCAACACAGACTGACTTGGGTTGAGACTGGACACAGTGCAGGGTAGAAGGTGAGCAGAAGATTCGTGACCCAAAATCCCAGATGAGGTAGTACCTGGAATTCTCTGTTGAAGAAGACTAGTGGGATCTAAGTACATCACCCCTCCCGATTTAGGTCTTTTGATGATGTTAGGGACTTTACGCTGTGATGTTGACAGAGTACTCAGTTCAACCAGACCTCCAGGCTGGCCCGAGATGCTAGCGGTAGAGAAGTTGATGAGGGTCATGTTAGGAGGGGCCGTATCAGATGGGGCCAGAGTGGGCTGACTACGTGAGCGGGCTAATTTCTTATTTTTTCGTGGCTGCAGACGGGAAATTGGCCTCTTCTTCCCATGTGCAGAGGCGAGGATAGTAGATGAAGAAGAGAGAGTGGAAGGACTGGACACTATGGTAAGATTTGGGCCTAATTCGTGTGGTCGGCCAGCCTCTGAAACCAAAATCTGGGACGGATCTTGGGGTTGAGAGGACAGCCCGATGAGCAGTCCCGAGGTGGTGCTGGGGATGCCAGTTTGAAAGCTTGTCTGTGTAGGGCCTGTAAAAGTGTGAATTTGAGAGGGGTGAGCCATTGTGCTAAGAACTTTCCCAGTAGCAGGAAATATCGGCTGGCCCGGAGATAGACCAGTATTCAAGCCTGTTGTCAATGTCATGGAGCCGAGCACTGTTGAGGAGCTAGTGTCCATCACCCCTGTAGCACTAATCTTTTGGGTAACTCCATTTGGCACAGTTTGGAGGACATAGAGGGGCTGAAACTGTTGATTGACCACTATGAGCTTATCAGGAGCTGGCTTGATGACTGCCGGGCTGGTAACTTGGGCTTGGGCCACAGTGACTGGACTCGGGCTGCCAGTTGTTGGAAGGTACTTCTGACCCTGGAGAGGTAAAGAAGGGGAACTTGGCAGACTAGGAGTGCCCGCAGTTCTTGGGACATCTGGGTTCACTGTGGGTTCCACGACCTGGCCGATGGCAGGGCTAGGTATAAAGTGCTCCGGTGTCATGTGACCTTCAGTGACCTGGGCATCTCGATTTCCCAACGATGTGGTGTCGTGCTGGTTTTCTGTCCTCTTCTTGTTGCCAGTTTTAGCTCCACTGTTATTGTCTGAGTCAGTTGTCAAACCCAGCATGCTGCCTGCTGTGTGGTTCTGATTGGTGCTAACGGTTGGACTGCGGGTGGTGAGGACAGAGAGGTCAGAGGGCAGCTCCAGAGGCAGATAAGGCTCCTCTACAGACATGGAGTTGTTTACACTACTCTCCACTACACCACCACTCTCAGAACTAGGCAAAGGCTGTGAAAAGTCATCAAACAGTATGTCTTTGCGGCGGTTGACATCTACTCCAACATAGCTCTCATCAAGTAGCAGCTCTGATGAGGAGGGCTCTGCCTGCTGACCCAAAGTCTGCATAGACATAGAAGGTGTGTTGAGAACAAACTCCATGATGTCTGAAGGCAAGATGTTCCCACAGTCATCACTATTGTTGTTGTCAGAGTCTGATTTAAGCAGGTCGGTGCTGAGGGAAAGCTGGGTCTCTAGAGGATCCTGACCTTGACTTTGCGCCTGGGACTTGACCCCGCCTCCGAGAGGAAGACAGTTTTCTTTCTGGTGTTTCCTGCCTTCTCGTGTGTTCCCACCTCCACTATTGTCAGAATCCTTTTGTGAATCGTGGGACTCCATCTTCTCAGAGTGCCTTTCCCTGGTCCTTCTCTTAGGGGCATTCTTGTGTGGTGTGGAGGTGGCCGTGGTGCTTGTGGTGCTAGTGGTGCATATGCTCGTGTCACTCTCCGAGCCATCGTCAACGCCATCAAGCTGACCGATATGCTGTTTGCCTATGGACCTAGAAAACAGGAAAAAAATGCAATTCATCAAAAGGAAGTTTTACACAATTACCAAAGTGAATCTGTATTTCTACTTACAGGGCACTAAACATGTCCTCATCTGTGCTCGCTTGCCCCTTCTGTTGCTCTTCATCTTTGAGAAATCGTTGGAGTTGGGAGCCTTGTCCGAGACACTGGTCTATCCCTTCTATAGATGGCAGGCCCTCACCAGGATTAATTATTGTCCTAGTGAAGTTGTAATAGTAAGGGTTATTGCTATTGTCGTCATCTCCACTATCACCCGACGATGAAGTCGTACTTATATCATCCGCCCCATCCACCTGCCCCTCTGCTGACTTCTTCCGACCCCCAGTCCTTTTCTTGACCATTGCCCCGGTTCCCTCAGCACTGCCATAAAAGGGGAGATCTTCCTCACCATAAGAGCGAACTCCATAAAAAGGCGTCAAGCCAAAGAACATATTGGAGCGGGCACGGGCGCTGCGGCGGGGGTAGCGTCTTTTAGCAGACCCTGAGCCATCACTGTCATCTTCATGGTGCTTATCTTCATCTAAAATCCTGTCCTGATCTTCATCTTGGCCATCAGCATCATTATCAGGGCCGTGAGTGAGAAGGTCTTGGGAGGGGTCTTTGTGCGGATTGTCCTCTCCTGCATGTGGTTGGGTGTCTGACTCTGAACTGTCGCTGCTAGAGGAGGGTGAGGAGAAGAGATTCAAGCTTGCAGACCTGCAGCCTCCTGGGCCAGCAGGGGACATGGTGGAGGTTGTGGTGGTGCTAAGACAGGTAGACAAAATTACATCAACAGAGCTTGTCCCATTAGGGTTGGTCGTTAGAGGAGAAGATGTGGCAGGTTTAATGGATTTTTTATCTCTTGCAGACAGCTGGTTAGTTGCATGTTTGGGTTGAGACTGAGAAGTCCTAACGGGTTTTTCTAATGCCAAGCCTGTTTGCGGCTGACCGTCTGGGCTGGAGCTGTTGTAATCACGGTGTGTCGGTCTGCTCTTTGAAGATGCCCTTTCACCTGTCTGGTTTTCAGGTTTCTCCTCGTGAGCTTTGCTATGGGCTTTGGTGTGGTTTCGGATTATCTGCGTTTTGCTGTTGCTTTTGTGGGTGCTGGAGTTCTGTGTCTGTACTTTTGAGCTGCCAGTAGTTTTAATGTTGTTGTTCAAAGGAGGATAACTGCCACTACTGCTGTTTGTGAGATCTTTGTCTTTGGACACTTCTCTACTGCCTGTCTTCTTAACTTTGGGGTGTTTGTCTTTGGCAGCCGGGGAATGTGTGGAGCCTTGTTTTGAAATGTCCTCATCTGCTGGTGTCCGGGATGGCCACAGCGGCTTCAATGTGGCTGCGCCGGTTGGACTTGGTGCATAATCGCTTGACTTTCGTGTCGAACTGGTCTTCTGATATGATAGCTGAGGGGAACCGGATTTGCCAATATGCGAGTCCTTTTGTAAAGTGGTGGGCAATACATTTCCAGAGCCACTGCTGCTCACCTTCCCTGAGTTGGACTTGTCTTTCAGTGTGATGATGTCTGATGATAGGGGTTTGTGACGAGGCATCAGGCTTGCAGTAAGCCCCTGATCCTTGCTGCCATGTTTTCCTTGTTTGTCACCATGCTGTCCAGTGACAATTGCAGTGCCTACTGGAGGAGAAGACTGGCCCTGGCCTGCAGGGGGTATTCTGCTGCTCTTGCTCTCACCTCCAGATTTGTACTGAGATCCACGATGACGGTCTTTCCCTGAGTCTTTATGTCTCTCTGTGCTTCTGTGGCTCGAGTCTCTGGAATGATGCCTACTCTTGTCCGAGTCCCGACTTGATCTGTCTTTCAAGTGACCCGAGTCCTTTCTTGGTTCCCTGCTATGTTGACGATACTTATTTAACCCAGTGTCTTGATTGAGTAATTTACTTTTTTCTACAAACTGACACCTGGAGGCTAATTTACTCTTGTCACCTTCTCTGTTGCTGGAGAATACGCTCGGCCGTGCCCCCTTCTCACTGCTTCTATTCATTTGTCTCCGGTTTTCTGAATCTCTAAAGAGGTCTCGATTTACAGCTCTCCCCCAATCCACATCCTTTACACTTGACTCTTTGGTCAATGATTTCTGTTGTTCAAGATCTTTGGCTAATAATTCACCCTGGTGAGATTTGTTATGATGAATTTCTTTAGATTTATTTCCATCAGAATCCTTGGAGACTTGGCCTTGACTTAACACTCTCACTCTGTGTGTGTCTTTATATGACCAATCTCTGGACTGTTGCCATCTGTTTTTGTCTGGAGAGAACAACCTACTTTTATCATCATCCCTGTGAAGGGACTCTTTGCTAAGGTGTTTAGACCTCTCTGGGTCTCTGGCAGGAGATGGGATGAGGGGAGGAGGGGAAGTAAGAGGTCTTGATAAAATCTGTGAAGAGACAATCCCTCTTTGTCTGATAAGCTGCTGCGGAGGAAACAGAGAAGGGGAGCTGTGGCGTCGCGAATCAACAGTTTTAATAGTGGGATTTGGCTGTGAATCTCCTGCAGTCACAACATCATGGCTTTGGGTTTGAGAGGCACCTGCTGTTTAATATAAAAGAGTACAACATATGTCATTGCAGTTGAGAAATCATAAGTTAAGCTTTGTTTTTAGAATGTTTAGTGCATAAAATACCTGGAGAAGGCATAGGCCTGGGGCCAGCTGGAGGGTAGCTGGGGTGCCGATTTCTAGTGTAAACCCTGAGTTTGGGGGCGGTTGAAGGTGAAAGTGTGTCAGAACGTCTTGGGGACTCAAATGGATCAGGAAAATCTTTGGTTAGGAAAAAAATACAATATGTGTAAATATATGTTTTCGTTTTTTTCTTTAAATAAATTAAAGAATGTGTTAACTGATGGACTTACCTGGTATAGGAGAGGGGCTGTGTGCTATTGTGAGATTCTGTTCAGGAGCCATTGTGCTCTGTGTCTCTGACACTGGAGGATGACAAACTAGGATCCTACATGTATACACACAGCGCTTGCGTGCATCTATAGTACTCCAGTACAATCTTGAACATCTGGATAGAAGAAATTATTAATTTTGATGAATAACTGATATTTATAACATTGCAAACAAATGTATTATTAAGGTACAGCAAAACATACTGGTATCCAACTGGAAAGAGCTTGCGTTTGCAGTCTGAGAACTCTGTTAGCTTCCCCAAAGAATCAATGGTCATAGAGCCTTCAGTAAATGGAAAAAAACATTCAGAAATTGACAGCAACTTAAGTCATTTAACAACATACATTTTTGTTTATTTTTTACCAATCATCATGTGGACATTCTCAGGTTCAAGTCCTGCCAGCCACTTCCTCCTGAGACTAATGCCCTCTATGTCCACCAGCACTCTACGAGTCACCTCAAACCCTGACACAACCTAAATTTGCCAAAAACAAAGAATGTAAAATCCATTGCAAGTGAAAATGAGTGTGGTTATTTTTGTAAATAAAACAATTTATACCTCTCCTTGAATAATGTCTCTGTGCTTTGAACAATATACTTTCTTGTCTTCTAGGAAGATACAATGACATTGGCGAGCACACATAAAGTGGTAGTTATTGGTGCAAGAGGCTAGGCAGCAGCTAACTGTGGCCCCAGGCATCTGACACTTCTCACAGCACTAACAAATAAGAAACAGATTAGTAATCTACTAGTATTCATAAAATAGCAGAAATGTGAAACATTCAATGGAAAGATATCTTTTACCATTTGTTTTCCTCGGTGAACAGCCAAATTAACATTTTTCAGAGAGCCATCATCATCCTCAAATACATCAGCTGACCACAGAGCACAATTTACATGGGTCCATTCATTCTGACCAATATAAAGCAACCTTCCACCTTCCTAAATTACAGACACAAAAGAAACGATCAATACCTACAAACCACAAGAGTTAATTTTAGGTTAATTATAACCTACTTTAGTGTCATCATCACCATACTTCAGACACAAAGCACATTGCCTGTTGTCACTAATTCCAGGTGGAGGCAGGTGAACTGTGCAGTCCTCAGAATCTTGAGAAAAGACAAACAAACATCTAACTTATTTGAAGAAAGTAATGGTTATACTTGTATAATAACACTTTTTTTACCAGATAACTCTGGGGGAGGTGGGAGCAGAGATGGATGAACCGGTGAAGGTGTAGCAGGAGAATTTGGTTCATTGGGGTTCTTGGGGCGGGGAGCTGGGATAATTTTTTTTGTGAAGAGTGGGTGCTCAGCACGGGAGAGTTCCTGCCTCTCCTGCCACTGGGCATAATTATGGTCCAGTGATGGAGGTAGCACTGCATTTGGGAGAAGACCACTGCTGGGGGACACAGACACCAGAAACAAAAATGACTAATTCAAGTGAAATTATATTTGATCCCAAATCTTAAAGTGTTTCCAGTAAATCCATCCTCAAAGAAGTCTCTACAAGATATATAATTTGTTTCAGTAAAATAAGACTGTATTGGTACTGTGTAGTGTGTCCAAACTGCTGCTAAAATAGCAGCAAGCTAAAATACAAGTTGTACCATCTGTCTATATTTCCTTTAAAAAAAAAAAACCACAAACTCTGATGCAGCTAAATGTGGTTAAAATACATTTACACAGCAAACAAAACCTATACAAGATTGTGTAGTCCAAGTTGTTATTAACTTAAACTGCTTTTTAGGACTCACTTGGAGGTGACTTTTTGCCTTTCCCAGAACCTGGATTCTTTGACTTTGAACCATGGGAACACTCGGTTCATTTGCTGAAACAGATAAGTCATATTACAGTTAGATTTGATTTAAAAACAGTCCTAATTTGTGTTATTTTTGTACATTTATGTACAATTATTTATTGCCTGTATCTGTAAGATTCTTACCCGAATGAAAAAAGATTTGACCATGCTGTTAGCTTTCTGTGTCTCAGGCTGACCACCATCATTGTTGATGGCTGTTTGAATGATCCTGGCAATATCATCACTGAACTCCAGCTGTGGATATAACATAAAACATATATAAAACATAAAATATACAAACGAAGACAGCTCACATCAAGACAGAATGAAAGCCCAGTTCTTTGAATGTACTCAGTCTCTTACGTATGGTAGAAAGTGTAGTGAGTCTAGCTATCAAAGGTGCTAATCCAGTCATATGACCTGGATATAATGGAGAAAACATTCAGAAAGAAATAGACTTACCGCAGACTTGTAGAATCCAAGGTCTATTTTTTTCTGTACAGACTCCAGGTCTAGTGGAGAGTCACTAGGTCCAGAGGATGTAGCTTCTGTCAGAATGGGAGGATCAGGCCCCTCTGGAGAACGGCGGGACGGCTGACTCTCCTCTGTTTCTGGGTTTAACTCTGGAGGCTTTACAGGCTGCTGTAAATACAGATACAAAACCACTCGATAACAAATCAGTAATGAGGGGCTATATACTGTAAGCAAACTGAGGAGTATTGAGCACCACAATGCAAAAGAAATAGTAACATTTAACACAAACCTGTTTGTAGCGCAAAAGATGTGTGGATGTGTGAGAGTTGAGCAAGGCATTAAGGACATGGAGAATGCAACCCTGAAGCTCCTTCTCCAGCAGTGTTCGCCAATGGGCCGGAGAGCGCTCTGTACATTTGGTACATGTGTAGGCAACACTCTGTGGAAGCTTGGCTAGCAGCTCATACATTTCATCTGGGTGACATTAATTGAAGTTGATTAATTAAAGATAATTTCAGACATGTCAATAAGATTATCATCTTTCAACATCACAAAACTCTCAGGAAAAAGGTGTCTGTCAGCTACACAGTCAATAAGACGTGGTGCAAAGTAACATTCAACAAGAGACTGAAATTAATTAAGCTTAAACATCACAACAAACTTTCAATTAATCTGATTACGTGAAGCCTACAAACCTGTCAGTTTCTCACAATTGGCATGAACCCAACGATTACAACGACCACACTGCATCATCTTACTGTCAGTGTCATCATTGTCACCATGACACTTATCACACAGCAGACAACGGTTTCCTGAAAATGAAAAAGAGAAAAAAGAAATACAATACAACCATAAGAAAGATAAATGAATAATTCACACCACCTAATGTAGTGGGTACTCCAATTTTGGACAATGAGCTAACCTTTAAGTTTGGCACAGTCATGACACAGAGAAAAATCTTGTGACCACTGGGCATCCCAGGATTTTCCAGGCTTAGTGGCCCCACAACTTTTACAGCGCACACATTTGCTGCAAACCTGAAAATTATCAAAGGTTTATACATAAATAAAAAGTATACATAGGAGATAGATAAGGTCATTAAGTTACCTCATAGAATTATTGTGCAACTAACTACAGTATTCTCTGTGTTTTACATACTTTGAAAAGTAACCAGAGTGTTACAATAATGCTGTATACTACTATATTTTATGGGAAGCTGATGAGACATACCCAGACTTTCTTCTTCTTGGTGGGTCTGGTAGGGTGGTTGGTTCCCAGGCACTCCGGGTGATAGCTGTTACGGCACTTATCACACTCTAGTAGCGGCTGCTACAAAGTCAATCAAATATGAGAGAGACTTATAAAAAACAGTTTACAGTTACATATACAACTGCAACTTTTAAATATTTTTATCACATCATGCTTACTTTAGTTTTCTGGTGCTGGCGCCCACAAGCCTGGCAAAATCGACACTGTCGACAACACCAATTTTCAAACTGTTCTTGTAGAGGGCGCTCAGATTCCCCCAGGCAAAAAAGATGGAATGGTTCACAGCACACCTGGCAGTAGACAAACTATAGCCAAGGAGAAAGTCATTTAATTATTTTAAAGCTTTAAGTATGTATGCTCTATAGTGGGTTAGCAAAAATAATTAAATTAGTACAGAAATCTGGTTCTGATTTACCTCCACATTCCCACTACTTGCGCACAGGAAGCAGATTACCCTGGGTGTGACAGGCACAGAGGTGAGCAAGCTGAGGCCACCAGCCTCCCACACCTTCTCTACATCATGGTCCCTTTTAAAATCCACTCTGATGCGATGCACTCCGTCGCAGGGTGTTCTGGACTTCACCGGGCCCCTAGTCGAGGGAGTGCTCAGCCAGTTTAAATTACTGCTGCTGGGTGGCTTAGTGGTTAGAGGCTTTTTATGCAACAAAGAGAACAGGATAAATTAACAATTTAGTATTCATACAGAGCCTAAAGATATTGCATACAGAATTAGGCGGGGAAATCTTACAGCTTCAATTAACTGATTTACCTTGTCCTTTGGTCTCTGTTTTGGAGACGGAGGGACAGACCGGGAAGTTGACTTTTTTGGCTGTTTTAAATCACCTGTAAGTAGCAGTAAAATTATGAATGCAAAGGAATTACTGCAAACACAATTATGCTCTGAAAATCTATTTACCTGTGTCTGGTGTCACTGAGCTTTGTTGTTGAACTGAGGGCTGTTGGGGCTTTCTTTTGGGCTCACTTGGTGGGATTTTGGGAGATTCCTTTTTTGACAAAGTAGGGTTAGCAGGTGGACGTTGTTGCACTTGGGCTGGTTGATGAGATGATGACGTTTTAGCAGGAGAGTTCTGGGCTGAGGACGACGCTGATGATGATGTAGAGGAGGATGATGATGATGATGACGAGGAGGAAGTGGAAGAAGAGGAAGAGGAAGAAGACGTTTCTGAAGGCTTTTGTCCTTTCTTACTGGACACAGTGGCTGCATGTGTCACTTGTTTAACCTCTAGGGTTGGGGACAAATCTTGGGTTGGGAAAGTGGGCTGAGAGGGGTCAGGAGCAGGGGACATTGTTATGGGGGAGGATTGTTTGGATGGCTGCTGTTTTAGTTTGTCCTCAGTAAGCTTTAAAGGTGGTGTTGCACTCTTTTTACCCAAAGGCTCCTCCTTCGCTGATGCAGGACTAGGTTTCAAAGTAGACTCTACATTTGGCCCCTTAACTGGATTTACAGGATCCTTCTTCTCTGACACTTTATTCTTTTTCTTATCCTTTTTGCCTTTTCCCTGCTTCTGAAGAAACTTTGAGGGCATCCACTGTAAGTTCTGACACTTTCTCATCCTGTACACACACACAGACACATTAGTTACAGTTGTTTTTGTATTATTTTTAATTAAGTATTCAATACTAGACTTACTTGCAGCACTGCTTTTTGATGTTTCTTCCACCAAATTTTGGCTTGTCCAGGCAGTTGGTACAGACACCACAGTCCTCTGGTACCTGACAGCCAGAGCACTGGCCGCAGCGCCGTGATCGGCGGCCCTTTTTAGGAGGAGCTTCTTGAACAGCCTTTTGTCGTGTCTCCCGTGGCTTTATGGGTGGAGACTGAGGCTCTGCCTCCTCAGAGCCTGCTACCGACGACTTATCTGTGTAGACACATTGTGTTGTTATTGATAATTATTGAAGATAATATAAATAGCATAACAATAGATGAAAGTGTAAAACATTGGCATTTACGTTTAATATTTGGCTCATTGTAAGCAAAATATCTTTTAATAATATCTTACAGTAAAAATACATGGCAAGTTATCTTACCATCGTTTCCCATGGAAGATAGAATCTTTTCCCTCTCCTCCCAAGGCAAGGCACTAAGTGTGGGCATGTCATCTGGAAACACGGCCCGATTGCGGCCTAGAGCCACAGCTGCACGACGACACACATGCTTGATGCGTGGACCACGGACTGATGTTTCTGATGAATCACTTTCAGGCCCCTGCAACATTATCAAAGTGTATTAAACAATGTGTTTTTCTTTATTATACAGTAGTTCTAAATTAACTTGTAATTCTATTGATGAAATATTAAAATAAAATAAAAATACTTTTTTGAAATTTAAGTCAATATTAAACATGCTGATGATATTACCAGAATGACCGTTAACTATTAGGCAAAGATGTAAAAAAAATAAATAAAATAAAATAAAATAAAAAAAAGAAGAAGCTCACCATGGGCTTTAGTTGTTCAGCAGGCTTAAGCTTACTCTTTTCTATCTTGAAAAGCTGAGCTTTGGCCTTTTTTAGCAGTCCAACTACACGCTTGTCAGTGACGGGTTGTTTCTCTGCTTGTGTCAGCACTGAGGAGACTGGTAGTTGTCTGTTTGGCTGCCCAAGGTTTGCTGTCTGCTGGCTAGAAGTATTCTGTTTCTCCTTCTCCCCATCATCATTTTCTACTGCTCTCTCAGAAGATCTGCCTTTTTTAGAAAGACGTCCTTTAGCAATTGATAACTGAGCACTGATCACACGGCCTTCTGTAGGAACAGTATCAGACCCTGTGTCCACCGATGTTGACTTCTTTCGCCCAAGACTCTTTTTTGAAGATAGATCCTCAGACTCTTTCCCATCAATGCTATAGTGGCTGGAAGGTGTACTTGGGGAACCATCGCGAGATGAAACTTTACTTCTTTTTTCCAAGTCCTTTCTACTCTCTCTCTTATTCTCCTTTTCCTTCTCTCGGTCTTTGTGAAGAGATTCTTGAGGACCTGACAAGCCTTTTTCTTTACCTCCTTTTCCTGCTCCTCTGCCTGTGTCCTGTGCTGTGGTTGGAAACAGAGGGAAGAGTGGGGAAGAAGCTGATGCTGTAGACAAAGGTGGGTTCCCAGCAGCTCCTCTCCTGCTATCTGGTGTCGCCTGTGAACCAAGACCCAGGGACATTGTGGAGAAGGTGCTGAAAGGAGTTAAGGCACTGGCGGTGAGTGAACTGGCAGAGACACCTGGTATAGAGCTGGGGTTGCCACTGGAGACAGAGGCAGATAACGCAGACATGTCAGAGGAACTTTTACCCCTGGACATTTGACCCACGATTTGGCTGCTCCGTCTGGTCATTGAGTGGGATGGTGACCGGAGATTGCCTCGAAGTGCCCCAGGTATCAGTCGTCTCCTACGCTTTAAAGTTTTGCTTGAACTTGAGGATGATTGCTGAGGGGACAGAGAGCCAGGGCTGCTTCCAGAAGAAGACTGCAAAGTAACTGACTCAAATATGCGTGAATGGGCCTCACTGGGGGTAAAACGAGGGGCACGTAGCAAAGGGCTACGTTTTTGAAGAGGTGCGTCAAAACGTGAAGACGTTTGGTGGTGTGAGTGGGGATGAAGGGGGCCAAAAAGAGTTCTCGTTCCTGCACTGCTGCCCGATACAGGAAATGTGACTGGTGTTACTCCACCAGCCCCACTTTGTGGTATTAAGCCTACGTCTTCTGGTGTCAGAGGAGGAGGCCGAAAGTTGTCAAAGATGGGTTTGCGTATAAGACCCTCCTTGGCATACTTCGCTGATGAAAAGTACTGGTGCTCAGGGTGCATCAGAGATGTCCAGCGGAAAGTGGGCTCTCTTAGGATTGAGCGACTTCGCTTGTCTGTTAATCCAGCCAGCACAGATGGCCCAGAGCAGAATGGAGGGATTGAGTGAGACATCCAGGGTGACTGTGCGTGGAGTTCAGTGATAGCAGCAGTGTTGGAGGATGCTGCAGGGGGAGGTGGCGGAGGGCTGAGAAGGGGTGGAGGTGGGGGTGAAGAAGAGGAAGATGCTGTGGATGAAGCTTGTTGAGAGTTTACAAGTGCTGTGGAGGACAGGAGAACTCCTGTTGGAGGACTGATGATGGGTTTCTTGTGCACAGTTGTTAGGATGTCTCTCACTCTCTGACCTCCACGGCCCACCTCCTGTCCCCTCCGTCCACGACGACTCCTCTCCCCTAGCACATGCTCTGATTCAGGCTCAGAGAGAGGGGAGGGAGGCCTGGAGCTGTGCATCTCATTGGTTTCTCTCTCTTCTTGTAAAGACAGGGAGTGGTCCTCTGGCTCTGATAAAGCCTGTGTACCCTCAGAGGCCTGAGAGTCACACGATGAGTCATCCAGACTAGGACTGCTGGACCTGGATGACTCAGCAGAAGAGATCTGTGAAGAATGCTGGGACACTGCGCTGGAGCCACAAGATGCCGCACTGCTAAATCTCCCATTGGTGGCATCATTTGTGTCATCCTTATGAACACTGATAGCTGCTGATGGGACAGTGGTGACTGTGACAGGTTGACCAGGTGGAGGAAGGGAGTCCGTAGGAGCAGTGTTTCCTGTACTGCTAACCACTGTTGTGGAAGAGACTGTGACTGATGAAGCAGAGGAGGAGACCACTGTGGTCGATTGGGTGGATGTGGATACAGTGGTGGCTGTTGTGTCTAAACGTGGCATCTTCATTTGTGGTGGTGGTGTTCCAAAGCTGCCCTCATCCTCAATGAAGCGTTTGGGGGTTTTGATAATACGGAGAGATACTGTGCTGACCACAGGCATAATAAATTGCCTGATGTTCTTCAACTGGGTCTTTCTGATTCCAGCTTCAATAGCACTTACCCCACTTCCACTATTAGATACTACATCTTTCTCTAAACGCTTCTTAGCCCGTTGGAGCAGTTGTTTAGCAATGGTTGCATCAGTGCGTTTTGAAGAGGGAACTATTCTAACAGGCTTTCTATGTCGAGGGCTTTTTCTGAGACCAGTGATTCTGCTTGGTGTGGAAGGTGATGGAACATTGGAAGAGTCCTGGTCATCAGCACCATCTTTATTCTGTGTTGAGTCTGCTCCTTTAGCCCTACCGCCTTTCTGTTTTCCATCTACACCATCAGAGTTACTGAGCTTAGCCGCAGCAGCTAATTCTGCTTTGAGCCGCTCTGCTGAAGGCGGACGCCCTCTTCTGCGTCGGGGAACACCAGGCAGAGGTTTGATCCTGGACTTAAGAGGTGAGAGTTTAGTAGCCCTCAATCTCTTTAAGTTGGTAACTTTGGCAACAGCCTGCCCACCTTTGGGAAGCTTGTCATCAGTACCATGAGTCTTATTGTTCTGTCTATCTTCTTCCTCTGTGTCCAGGTCAGTCCCAGTCGGTCTGTCCTCTGCATGGCCAACTGCACCCCAAGATTTCTTGTTGTTTGACGGAGGGCGTCCTCTTCTCTTTTCCCCAGAGCCAGGTGGCCTCCCAGGCAGTCTTTTTACTTTCTCAGCTGGCCCCTCCAAAGTCTCAGGTTTAGCTTGTGTGGGTGAAGATACAGTGGAAGGGGAGGGTTTTTGGGCAGACAGGACTCGTGGGGGGCGACCTCTGGGCTTCTTCTCTTGTGTGGGTGTGTCTGTAAGTACAAAAACAAACTATTTAGTAAGCATTATAGTACCAACTAGATATTATTTGCAAAGAATGTTTATAACAAACATTATTTTGTTCGATTTAACAACATCACATTAATAAGGTTAAACTTAAGTGATTACCTGAAGAAGCTGTTGAAGGACTCTGTATTCTTTTCTGTTCTGTGACTGATCCAAAACCTCCAAACACCTCCTCCTGTAAGTAAAACAAAAACTTAAG
>JAVQKD010038401.1:0-12649 GCA_036025635.1 Philypnodon grandiceps
TAAAAATAGAACAGTTTGACAAAGTCAGTTTAAAGTTTAATCTAATATACCTATATGTACAGCATATCACATTGTTGTGCATTTCTTCTTAATTATTGGATAAGGTGTAAACAGAAGGCACTCTTAACCACTCCTGTCACGGTGGTCGTAAATCAATAGAGCTCTGTCCTCTTGCTAGATGCACAAACACCTAAATCGATGCCGTTCCATTACACTGAAACACAGTCTCATCTTTCAGCTGGTCCAATATCTGACATTTGACATCTGCTAACATGAAAGCCACTTGACTGTGACTGTGGATCAATAGCTCCTCATCATCTTGCCTGAGCCAAGCAGCCTTGACTTCAGTAACATTCTTCAATAAATGCTGTGTTTATTTAACTACAGTCAGCCTTCCTGTACTCCTCCCCCAGCCCTGCTCATTCTGACACTGATAGGTCTATTGATCTGCGGCTGTAAGGGGATAAAGTGACTATCTTGCCTGGCAAATGCACTCTGCACACTTTGGTTTACGTCTGTCAACAATATGTGTAGAATGTCAACATATGTCTGTTTGAATATGGGAAATCTTCACTAAATATGACTTGTTCCTCTAACCAATAGTAGTGTAGTCTGCAGAATCGAAGTTTAGTGTGAAACAATCAGCAATGCACAAGGTTACATAGGTCAGCAGTATGTCCACTCAGATAGCCATTACTGGTAATCTGGCGTGTGTGTGTTTCTACTCACAAGTGGGAAAGGGAGGCCACATCACTGAAGATACCTTCTGGGAGTTCAGAGATCTCATTGCCATGAAGAGATCTGAAAAATATATGGAAAATATTAAACAACTTCAAGGTCACAAAATTAGCTCATTGTTAAAACTTTTGACAGATTATTTTAGTGTTATGACCCCACTGTTTAATTATTGCAAATTGTATTGTTATTTTGATTGGGTTGACTTGATCTGGCAAAGTGTACTAGGTTTCTGCTTCTGGGAAAGTCAAAGTTACAATTTGCACATATTTGTTAAGCCAGACAAAGCACACACTCGGCTTAAGCTTTTGCCGTTCAAGTTATATAAGTAAGAACATTGATCATTTTTATGAAATAGCAATTTTCTTTTTCTACTTTTATTCCCAGTTACCCAGTGATGGATCATGCCCTGGCAGTGTCTCAGATCACTCATGTTACACCTAATACCCAACAGGCCAATTAGCAGCTTATTAATCCTCCTGCTGTAACCACAAGCATCAAACACACACACATACACTAAACCAGCCCACATCCATGCCCAGCACACACCACGGACTTGTTTGAAGCTTTTAGCGTTAATGATTCCTCTCCATTTTACAGCTGTGTAAAGCCAAAGGTGTGGCTTTATAAAAATTCTGGCACCTTAGCATGTATGTGATTACACAAACTCGCTTTAAAAACCATTCGCAGCTTGCTATGGTTTCTATGAAGTTTCCTTTTCTGAACTTTGAACCTTGCATTAGGTCTTAAAGGAGAAAGCTATTAACTAAAGAGTGGCTTATTGACGCATTAGTATATTGTAACGTTGAAAGATTTCGTTTTTTTAAAGACATGGCACCACCTGACATTTAATAGGCGGCATATGATTGATTAGAGCAGCAGTAAAGACATCAAAGTTTTTGCTTCTTTTGGGCTAAGTGTGACATTAAGGTAGCCCAGACTGTCTGTACTTTTATATAGTTTTTAGGTTGTTTAGCATGTGTGCGGTGGTGATAGATCAGGGGGGGGGGGGGGCCTCACATGGCGGCGTCTGACACACTATTTCTAAATTCAAAGGTGGCGTGAGTGACTAAGAGCAGAAGTAACGGACATGGCTTCATTAGAGATCAAAGCAATAAGCCCAAACATCGGCATGGCAACATCAGCTAATGATGACCGAGCTTCACTCTCATTCCACGCTAAAGGCCTTCTGCGCTTTGTGTCTCATAATGATCAGGGACTTTATTTGAATCCTGCAGTAAAACAGAGGCTTTGTTGAAGCTTTGTTGTCTGTAGTAAAAAGTGTGCCTGCTACGAGCACACATGGACTACTGATAACTCGACTCCCACACACATGCTAATGGGCCGCGAGCCTGTAGATGACAAACATACTGTATAGAGACAGCGTCAAGTCAGCGATAATAGTAGGAGCTGCTGCAGTATGTTTTATTTACGTAAGACCCACACATATGCAATATTGGGAACCAGTCCACACAGTGTTCTTGGGAAGTAGATGGTGTGGAGGTGTGTCTGGATCTTAATCAGATGAGCCCAGAGCTTATAGCGGTGAACTGTTTTGAACACATAACTGAAGAAACACAGTGGGCAGCATGACACCAATGTGTTATTTCAGTAGTACTGGAACAAAACTGTTTTTACCACTTTAACAGAGAAAATAGGTCAGAGGTTGTATATGTGTTCTTGAGCTGTCATAACTGTTTAGACTGTGCTTCAAGCCTCTGGAGCCAATCAAAGATTTCCAGCCTGTGTGGTGTCTGTAGTCTGTGCAAGTTTCAAAAATATCCAACTCTTCTACTTTGGATCTCATCTTGTCAACAATGTGTTAAAAATAACTGGAAATCATGTCATGTCAATTTAATATAATTTAAAATATTCTTTATAGCAACAAACTGTATACACTGAGAAACCTTTGCCTTTACTATCGAAGGAAATCAACTTACAGCAACCGAAGAGAGTGCAGACCACTGAACGCCATTTTGGGAATACAGCGGAGTGAGTTGTAGCTCAGAATTCTGCAAAGTAAAAATAAATACATGTGTATATAATAAAAATCAAAAACACTAGTGTTGTGGCCTAAGAGGCCAGGTCTTACAGTGTTGTGAGCTGGCTCATGTTAGCAAATGAAGAGTTGGTCAGAGAGTTGATCTTGTTGTTGCTAAGATCACTGAAAATAATTCAAAAGGATTAGCTTTATTTTAGATTGAGATGGGAATAAACAGAGCAAGTTAAAGATAAGACTTACACCAGCTGCAGATACTTGAAGGTAGACAGCTCCTTTGGCACAACACTGAACTGATTTCCATCCAAGTACCTAAAAGCAGAAAAGAATAATAAGAGAATAGCAATGTATTGAATTACTTAATCTTATAATGGTAGATTTAGTTAGCATTGGGGCTTACAGAAGAAAACCTCAACAGTTCACAATCTTTGTGACAATCTTTGAAATAAGATTGTTCACTAAGACTATATTGTAAGATATATATTCATGATGTGTGTCTGAACCTAATGATGAATATCTAGAAACACCACATCATTTTGACTGTCAGACTTTGAGCCAGGTCCCTGTAAGGACAGTGGTGAGGCTTTCACTGTCTATTGTTTTACCTTGTACTGAGTGGGAAGAGCTTGGGGGACTACAGTTATTTGGGGGGGGGCTTGGGGCTTGGAGTTTAGAGGTAATGATAGGTAATGATGGTGCACAGGGCACTTGGGATAATGATGGAGTAGCAGTCTGTGCAGATGACAAGATGAAAGCCCGGGCCAGAGGAGCACACCTGGTCACACCTGCTGGTACAATGACAGGCCTTTAGGCTCACGCAGCATGGGTGTGTGTAAGGAAAGTATTGGACCTATTCTGTCCCCCCCTTTTCCATTGAAAACTGCTCATTAAAATGTCCTCTCACTCCCTGTGCTCCTGTGGACAGCCTTTTGGCCCTCACACAACTATGCACAAATACACAGACCCTGGCTCTGACTGTGAGAGTGACATCAGTGCAAGCCCCCGGGGCAGCATGTCTGCAGAGGAACTGCAGCCTTTATCGACTTCCTTTTCTCTCATCCTCACACGATGAAATCATGCCTCAATCATGTCTGAGATCTTTGTCTCAACTGTTTTCAATCATTTACTTGGATAACTGATCACTGTTGTCCTTTGTGTCTCATTCTAATATTTACAGACACACCCAGAACATATGCAAACAAATGTCAAATAAAAGTACAAGACATTGGCCATATATTAGTCTCACGCTACTCACAATTCTGTCACATTTCTGGGGATGCCTTTGGGCAGATTTTGGAGGTGCTTGTTGCTGCAACGAACAACTGTCTCTATACAAGTGCACTCGCTGGGGCATTGAGGTCGAGGCACACAGCTCGTCTCCTCTTGGCCTGGAATATAAATAAAGAACATGTAGAAAAGATAAATAAACATTAGTTGTATGCTAGAATTACTAAGCCATGTAATAATGTATACAAAGTTGCTATTGTGGTAAAATGTTTCATAAGAACTTTCAGCCCAAGGCAGTACAAAAGGGCACAATCATTCAAACTTACAGACGAGGAAAAGATCGGATATGAACAATGTATACATTTATTCAGAACACAGAAATGAGTTCTACCGCAATGTAATATTGATTAGTCAGAGAAGAGACCGGAGCCTGCTGACAAGTGTAACATTCATTCAGGTGTAAATAGGCTGACTGGTCAATAAGGTAAACAGCTCAATAGCCATAGACCACTATCGATCAGCAGCTTAGAAAGTGCTGAGTAGCAATCTATTCAGTAAACAATAAAAGCCACAAGAGCAGTCATTATTTAGGATGATCTCAGACACTTTTTGGAGCGTGTATTGTGGAGAAGAAATCAATGTGAAAATGTTTCTCATTAATCTCAGGTTCATTTTCAGCTATTGTAATGAGGATAGACTTAGAAAAGCAATTTATTTAAAAGCAATACTACAATACTTTCTGACACCACTTACCTTCCTCACAGCGGAAGTCGGGCAGCGCCACGTCCTGCAGAGGGATCTCTTTGAGAAAAGCTGGACGCTGACAACGAGGGTTACCGGTCACTATTTTCCTGCTCCTCAGCCAATCACCAAGCCAAGCCAGGCGGCAGTCACAGTTGAATGTGTTAGCCAATAGGTTGCTATAAAAAACGTAAGAGTACTTCTATATGCGGTTGCAGTGAGAAATTGTAATGGTTTAATTATATTATTCTTACAGAGTGGACAGTGTCTGCAGTGTGTCAAAGGCTCCAGGAGTGATGGTGGTGAGCTGGTTGTCGTAAAGAGACAGTAGACGGACGTTATGCAAACCAGTGAAGCTGTCGTTGTGAACGCAGCTGATCTTATTGTTCCTCAGCATCCTAACATGACAACACAAATTAAGCAGGGTATAGTAAAGCTGTAATTAAAGACTGGTCTAAAACAGCACTCACAGCATCCGCAGACCCTCCAGACCTCGAAACATCCCACTACGAACTGAGTCGATCTGATTGGCTGTGAGATGGAGCTCATTCACCGACGTTGCACCTTCAAAAGCACCATCTTCAATCTCAGTGATCTTGTTGTTGCTTAGGTTACTTGGAAAGAAAAAAAAGTGTTTAATAATATACAAATATAACCAAATATAACAAAGAACAAATAAACTTTCTTACATTTTCTTCAGCTGGGAAAGGGTTTTGAAAACTCCAGTTGCCTCAAGAATAGCAATTTCATTGTTGTTGAGACGACTAGAAACAAAAAGGTTGAGCAGGAATAATTTTTTTTAATTCTGTCATTTTTTAAATGTCCCAAAAAAAATGTATTGTGTGTGTGTTTTCCTTCATTAATCATACATGCTAACATTTAGCAATGGTGCCTTACAGTTCAGTGGTGGATGCAGGGATGTGCTCTGGGATCCTGGTGAGCTTCAGATTGGAGCAGTCCACTACATTGGACTCACACCGACACTTGGGAGGGCAAACTGGATCACTGTTACAGGCATTGTTCAGACGAGTGTCTTCTGTACCTTTAACAAGCAAAAAGATACAGGATTTTTATAAAACAATCTTAACAAAGACACTTCCTGTGATGCCTTCAGTTACGCAGCCTTATCCTTAAAAAGCTCAATGTATGTCCTGTCCTGACCTCATCCAGAAGACTTTAACCCTAAAGAACATCCTTCAGCTCACCGGAGCAGCAAGGGGAGGGCTGGGGACAAGTTATTTTAGACAGTGGGAGCACTGGCCTGTAAAGAACAGTAGCAGAGACAGTGAGATAGGGATGCCAAAGAGGATTTAGACAGCCAGCTTCAGTGATGCAGAGCACCTCAGAGAGAGAGAGAGAGAGAGATGAATGATGGACTGGAAGAATGCACAGACAGGTGGAGTCAAATGGGACCACAGGAAATGTAAAAAAAAAAATGATGTATTCAAGAAACGGCAGAAATTTTGACAGAAAATATAGGAGATACGGAGGAAGATAGAGCCCCGTGTGAAGACATGCCCGGCCCCTCCTCTGTCTATGAATAGACGTTACGTGCTAAAAAGTGTGTTCCCGGTTACATCATGGCTTTTTAATAATGGAGCAGCATCGAGAACGGCCTGTCACAGTCAGTGGGTGTGTATGGAGGTGTGTCTGGGCCTACAGCACAGCATGCCTCATTTTTATTTAGGAACAAACTGGCCCTTTATGTGAGCAATACATTTAGTTCTATTTTTGAAAGTAGATGCATCAATCTGAACAAGGATTCGGAGATGATAGTCTTACACTGTAGACCACAGCTGCATCAGAAACAACCTGACCCCAAAGGCTCTTAGTGGACATTATGAGATGTTTGTGGTTTGAAATAGATCTGTCTTTACCTCTCTGCAGTGCATTAAGATACTTTGGCCTGTTTTGGCCAGACATCAAGAAAATGGTTTTCCTGCAAAAGAGAAAGATCTGGTCCTAAGGATGTACATGAGTGAACTTTGTAGAAACGGAGTCATCGTCTCCGTCATAAATGCTCTGTGGTGACACTTTTACTATGAGCACATTAAATCGAAAGCAGACAAAACACCATGGAAAGCCATAGGGTTTTCCTCTCAGAGGTGCACTATGACTCATCACTGAAGCCCCTGCAGCTCGCTCATTACCAATGCATTAAGGAATACCCTGGGATGATTTGCGATGGTGCGTGTCTATTGTGGCGTAGGTTTTTATTATGGGAGGATGAAATTATAACTGCTGCTTCAAAACATTGGGTCTTAATCTACTTTCAGTGAACATTTGTTCTGTACTATAAAGCTTTATCTGAGTTTTATCACAGAAATGCATAAATCTAGACAAATACAATAAGCCACACGCCACCAGCCCTCCAGGTTATTTTTTTGGAAGTGCGGTTGTTAAGAGCTCCAGAAACATCCGCTGATAGGAATCTGGGTCCTCTGGTGGGTTGTATTTTTTATTAGTTTTTCCTGACGAAAAGGACACACTTTGTTTCCAGTTTGTCCCCCTCTACCTCTCTCTGTGCTGAGTGACTGTGCCAAAGCAAAGAGACACTTCCTTTGGACATTATCTATTGAGACTGCTAAGAAAACAAAGCTAAGGGAAAAAGAAGAGTTCACAAAAACATATTAAAACTCTAGGTACAAAGAGTAAGAAACCTTATTTGTTGTTGTCCAAAAGATACTTGAAGCTAGATATTCTTGCATGAACAAAAATTACTTATAAAACCGAAAAGCCATCAAATGAAGGAGCGGAAGGAGACTTATTGAAAAAGGAATGGTAGATGTTTACAAGTGACTTACCAGGGATGATGTACTGCTCTTTGGCTGTGATGGAGAAAAGAAAGAGGGTTGGATGTCAGTGGTAGTGGTCGAGGCATAGCAGCTATGTTGCTATGCTTCAGTATAGGTCATATATAGTAATTATATATGACACACAATGCACATATATGACATTTTAAACAGAGCTAGACGTAAGGACTAGCTCTATATGGTGAGTTAAATCAACAAATATGGATGAATATTAGGCCAAAGTGAAATAGTGGAATGGAGTTGACACAATGAAGAACAAAGACAATAAAGGAAAGCGTGTATGCCTACCCAGAGATGTTAAAAAGTGTGTGTGTGTCACAAGATGGATAAAAGAAACCTGAGAGCTGTACAGATGAAGACTGAAAGAGAAGAACGACAGGAGGGATAAGTTTGGCAGAGGGGGCTGGGCATATGAGAAACTGTAGCTGGAGAGGTGATGTCAGCTCACTGTGGTCAGAATGTGAAACCAGACTAACAGTGTGGTAATGTACAGTGAGATGGACAAACCACCAGTGATCCCTCGGAGGTAATATTAGAAAGAAAAATGGCTCAGATGATCATCAAATACTGCTCAACAACAAGGTCCACAGATCAGCAGAGTGAAAAGAGATAAGGCCTACCAGAGCACCGGAACTTCTTGCTCTTGATTTGTCCGATACGTTTGTTAGCGAGACGGCGAGGGCTGGCACAGCGGGCACCACTCGTCTCGATGGGGTTTGTGCGGAGGTAGTCAGCGAGCCACTTGAGGTTACAGTCACAAATAAATGGGTTCTGGGCCAAGTGGCTGGGGAAAGAGAAAAATAAAGTTTACTTAATTCTCTTAAGTACACATTTACTTACTGACTAATGATTTTGCAATTTATGTGGTTGTGCTTGCAGAAATCAGTAAGTCGGAAGGAGAGTTTTTGAGACTATCAACACTTTTTGGGAAAAATACAATGATGATCAAGAAAGTGTTAATTACTGATCGTTCACAACAGCGTTTCTGATCAGGAAATCTAATGTAAAAAGCTCCTTAGATGCATTAGTGTGTGAATACAGTCAAAAGCTGAACAGTTCTTGCGTCAAACTCAGTGTGTGTTTCACCTTTCCCATCTCTAACCAGTACCAGTATGAAGAGGTCTTGGTGTGAGGAGAGTGAGCAGCAACCTGTACTGTACAATTCTTACTGTATATATGAGTACATTTGAGTTTGTATATTACTCACAGGGTCTGTATAGCTCTGAGTGAAGTGAAGGTGCCCTTGGCAAGGGTTTGGATCTTGTTGTCGTATAGCGACAGCAGTGAGAGATTCTGCAGGTCCTGGAAGGTGTTGGCACGTACACAGTGAATCTTATTGGCATTCAGCAACCTGGGAACAGAAAAAAGAGCCGGGAATAAGATGAGAAACAGGGAGAAGTAGGAGCAGCCTGTCACTGTTTCTTTAAACATTCATTCATTATGCATTCTACTGTAACTAGAAAAGTATGCACAGGTACTAAGTTTATCTGAAGGTTATGGCTCATTCAGTGAGTGGGAGTACATGTTGTAGGTACTGGGTCTGCAGAGTATCAACAAAAAGTGCATGTTCTACTTACAGCAGCTGAAGGGCATACAGGCCGTCAAACACCCCCTTGGGCAGGTCCGTGATTTTATTTCCATACAGCACACTGGGAAACAACACACACATGATTTACATAAGGTCCACAGTAACCTGCAAACACACAAACTCTGTACACAAAGTGCAGATACTCACAGGGAGTTGAGCGAGCGCAGGCCCTGGAAGGCATCTGGAGCAATCTCTGAAATCTGGTTGTTGCTTAGGTCTCTGTTTGAGAGGAAAGACTGAGTAAATAAGGAGAGCAAGTCTGTGAAAATAAATTGTGTTTTTACTGTAAGGGATTAGACTTCCTGTATGACATACATGAATGTGGTAACATTACATGACCAAATGATAAAACATTGTAGCATTTGATTAAGGAGACAATCTGGACAATGTATTTTTATTGGCCTTGTGTTGTAAGAAGGTGGTGCCAAAACCAGTGGAGAGCCTCTGAATATTAATGTTGATAATAGTATCCACAGGCTCCTCTCCACAGGATAACCACTGAGCCTGTGTGAAAACGTTTAGGTGCAATATAAAAAAAATAACAGTAAGAATTTGAAGGACGATAGAGAAACAGAGAACGACAGATGAAGAGAAGTAACGGAGTATGCGGACTGAACTCTAATCGACTGGATACGTTTGAAAATATGATCATGTGGTAAAAAGCAACATTTTCTCATTTGGGGGTAACGGCAAAGTAAGTAGCCATTTGTCTTTCTGCGTAGTAATGGGCTTTCCTGGAAAAGGAAGCAGTGCAGAGTGCCAAAAGGTGCAATGGTGTGTCTTTAGACTGTTAGAGCATACATGCATTAGGGAGAGGTTCATGAGAAGGTCATCCAAACTGGGCCAAGGTCATACACAATGTGTGGTGGTCTGCAAGGAAACTGTGGCTGTCACTGGAAGGCATTGTACATATACTGTAGCTGCACACTAGAAATACATAGATACATATTTATAACCAACTGCTTTCATTAGACCCAATGTGTAGAATCATCAAAGGTACTTTTCTGAGCCATGTCAGTGTCCAACATGATCTATGGGGCTGTCTACACATTGGATTGGACACGATTCCAGCAGCCACTGGGGGCAGCTGAAACAACACAAACACGTGGCCATGAATTTTTGTTGCTAAATGTAGAATCAGTGCAACAGTAGCAGGTCATTCAAGAAGGCTCACGTAACACTAGCTGCATGTGGCTAGTTTATGGAAATCAGAGGTTTTGCATTACTGCACTTGTATATATCAAGACTGATCTGGGTTATGCACAGACTTGGGTTAACGTTTAAGAATAAATCTGGAGTCATAGTATGTACAAAATACTTTTTGCTTTATACTTGAGAGAGTTTGTCTGGATTTAGTCCTCAGCACAAAGCCAAACCATAAAAACAAAAATATGTCCTTACTGTCAGGCTAGTGTCAAGAGAACTGAATTAGGCAGTTTTAGTAGTTATTAGTTTATTATTTGTCCATTATAATGTAAATGTTTTGTTTCTGGAAAAATTGTATTTCCAATGGTAAATTTTTACCTCAATTGAACTTTTAACAGTCTTTGCACAAAATCTCTGTGACCCTCAGTCTTCTGCAGTGGCTTTTCCTTGGGACAACAAGTTGCTGAGTCAGGTACCAGCATGTCAGTGTGGACTCCCGGAGAGAGCCTAGCCTCAGTCCAGAGCTCTCTATCCCTTCATCATCTCTGCTGCTGTTTGCATTTGGCCACAAAGGCATTGCAACACACAGTGGATGATGATTGCCAGGGGAATACCAGTACAAAGACAGATGATGGCTGTTGTGCACATGTAGAGCTAACTTCATACTTTCCAGTCTCAGAACAGGGTTTTTTTCTCAAGCACAGACAAAATAAATACTTCATGGTTCTTTTTCCAGACTTCTTGTGCTCTTCTGTATTATTTAGCCCTGAGGAAAGCGCTGCTGTACTCACATCCTACGCAGCTTCTTGTATGGAGAGAAGGCTCCGGGAGGGATGGACTTGATCCCGTTCTGCTCTAGACGTCTGGAGGAAAGAGAAGAAGAGCAATAGAATCAGTTAAACCAAACAATAGACTTTTCTACAGCAATTCCTCACACTTCCTGACCTCTGACCTTAGCTGATTGGCTGATTATGTTAGTGGAGATCTATTTCACAGCTGTAATGCATATTGAAGTCATAACATCCTCAAAACCAATAAACAGTGCTGAACTAAAGTGCTGTAGAGGAAAAATACCTTTACTCTGGAAGGAAGGCTCTTTACTATTTTATTTTTGCCAAAAATATTTATAGTTTCCAGCACTCATATTGGATTCTGAAAATCAATAATGATCTCACTTCAACTCATAAAAAGCCTGCATCCCCTCAAATTCTGCAAAGTCTGGGTGAAATATTTTTTGGTTTAATTTTTGAACGAGAGTTGCCGTGAAAAGGGCCCGACAAAAATCTTACCACAGACATACACAAACATACATTAGCTCATTTGTAACAGAGCAGTCCTAAAGCTTAATCAACCTCATATGGGTGTAGTAGAGAGACATCTAACATCTAAAGCCCATTAAGAGTGAGCATGTATGAGTGTATGAAGGTGAGTTGCTGCTACTTGGGCCTGAGCTCAAACCCAGACCTATTCCCTGGTGGAGCTGGGGAGGGCTGTTTATCTGCAGGTCAGTTCACAGCTTTTAAAACTGTCCTTAACAAGGCTTAGTGGGGCCCAGAGGGAGCCAGCTGCAGCCTTGTCCTTCTGGCCCTCAAATGGCAAAAAACAGCAAAGGAACTGGATCGTGTCTTATGGGCCAGTGTGTGGGGTGGCAGACCAGTGGTCTTGGCTAGTGATTTCTGGAACATTCCTTTTTTTGATAGATACAGTAAATGCTTGTAGATGTCTAAGAATGTGATCAGAATCCCGCCTGCTTGATTTAAGGATGCTATTACAAACCCTTAAAGTCATAGGGGGATAAATGTTTTGTTAAACACAAGCCACAACCACTTAACAGTTTGGACTCTCCAAATATTTCTGTCAATTACCTCTTCACAAGCAGTGGCCTTCATTCAACGAGTAATCTAGGAGTTGCAATTGACATTCTTAGGATAGCAGTGATTCCAGACCACAGATTCTTGTGGCAGTCTGTTTTAGTCTTTCTGTGTGTGGATTTACAGTGGAGTGACAGCGCTGTGGTTCCTCTGCCCTCACCATGCGGCAGTGAAAAGGGCCAAGTGGCTTTAGCGCCTTCTCTCATCAACCAGTCTGTCTGACTGGTCCAAACCAGTCTGGCACTCTCAGGGCCTGTGTTTCTTGACTGTGTACAGTACATGGTATGGTACTGCAGCCACTGCTGTCAGTGCAGCATGTATGAATGTATAAAAATGAACAGCATACTCTACAATAAGAAAATATATAATAGCTTTTTGAAAATGTGATATAAATTAGTGCTGCACAATATATCACATAATTATTGTTATATCAGCAATATCAGCAAACGCAACATCTGTGTCACAAAAAATGCCATATATATATATATATCATATCAGCTAGTTAACAAAGGAACTGCTTAATTGAACT
>JAVQKD010039762.1:0-13227 GCA_036025635.1 Philypnodon grandiceps
TTTAGCCGAAAGACAATAAGAGAGAGACAGACAGAGGAAGCAAGGTGTCATCTACGACAAAGGTAAACACTAGATTTGATTACTGCCTAAAACTCTGATCAAACTGAACTAAATACATCTGTTTTATCTAAAGAGTGAAGAGCCTAAGCCAGTTTCTGTCAGCCCTGTGAAGCCTGCAGAGCCCTCTGTGAACCTACTAGGCCTTGGTGAGTGTCTGTTTGAATGGACAATGCTAATGGTTAGATATGTGCTCCCAGTATCTTTTTTGACTCCAATCATCAGACAGCTGGCATTTGTTCAAAGAAAGATATTAATTATTAATGTTATGTAATGCTCTTTATCAATCGCAGTCAGTAGATGCTGTGGTGTAGAAGGCTTTGTTGGGTGTATCTAATGGTGCATTCCAGTTCTCCTCAGAAGTAGGAAATATCATGTTCCGAGTTGAATTGAATCACTGAATCATCGAATTACAACTCGGACAAGTAGTAAAGTTGAAAAATCCAACATTGATGTGCCCTATGTTACAGAAAAGTGATAATTATGCAGTAATTACTATGATATTTGAGCTTGACTAATTTTACCTCTAGTTACCAGCAACTGACCAACCTCATTGTAAGCATCTGCAAGTTAATGCATAATGTGTCTACATAGAACTGTTAAGTACAAGTTAATTATGTTTTTTAACAAATGTTTGCACAATACACACAATTGCTTTGCACTGGGTTTATAAAGGAAGTAACTGCTGCTCACTTCCTCTTTCTGAACAACCCTGCACTAGCCAACACTAGCTCTTTGTTTAAACATTGCACAGTAGTTTTAATGCCATGTCTGGCCTCATTTGAGGATAATGGTATATTTGTAGGCATGTTGTAGGTTTATAGGTCATTACATACGGTTTGCTTTAACAGTGCCAGAGAAAGCTGTATATTCATGTTTTCTCTTAAACATGGTGTCAATGTTTTGTGTTTCCATTTGTTATTCCTCTATTGTGTTTTTGCTGTATTGTTATTTGACCTCTTGGATAACCAGTTCTGCACCCTATCATTTCACAGACGTACCAGCAACTTCATCAACCAACAATGGTAGCTCGAGCACATCCCAGAACAATGACCTGGATATATTTGGCCCCATGGTGTCCAACCCTCTCCCTGCCTCCTCATCAGCTGCTCAGTTTCCTCAGGTATGTCCAAGCAACACCTCTTTTCCAATGTATTAAACAATGACTTTACTCAGTGGGGCCTGGCTATAATGGTATCTATCTGCAAAACTAAAATTAAATGTGCTGTAAAAAATGTGATCAGTCAGAAGATAAAGTATCCCTAAAGGTTAAAACAGAGGTACTAGAGAGTGAAGGTAATTTGATAATAAGGTACATTATGAACTCTGCAATTTACTACAGCCACAAATCAATTAAAACATATTCACCATTCACAACCCAGTGTTACAACAGCAGTTGATAACACTTCTTCCCTATGTACGTTAAGACTTAACCCATATGATTGTTGCAGGTGAGCTCCAGTAATGTGGCCAGTACTCCCACACAGCCTCCAGCTCCAGCAGGAGGCAGCTCAGTGTCGGGGTCTGTCCAGGGAGACCTGGACTTGTTCAGTGACAGCAGCAATGCAAATAAATCAGACGACACGACCAAAAAGCCCCTTTCAAAGGACTCCATCCTGTCTCTATACGGCAATAACAGCATGTCCCAACAGGCTCCTGCAGGTATCGCAGTCAATAATCAATGTCTTTATATTATTATTTTTGGTGTAATTTGAGAAGGACTAGTTAATCACACAGTCAAAAGTTTAATTTAAAGTGAGTCAACTGTAAAGATTTCTAATAAAGAACAGATCATGTATGTACCTGCTGCTTATGCAACACCATCAGGCGTTACTGTTTAGAGCTTTGTTTATGTAAGACAAAAAAGTTGTATAGTGAGTGCTCATGTGTTTTTTGTGTTGTACCTAATGTGACTTCATGTTTATTTTCCCCTCTAGCTGGGATGTTCATGGGACCATCCCAGATGCAGTTTCCTGTCCAAGCCCCAGCTGGTTATCAAGCCTTCCCTGGGATGGCAGGAGGCATGCCGCCCACCACCGTCATGGGAGCCATGATGGCTCAGAGTGGGGCAGCCATGATGGGACCCAATCCAGGCATGATGGTAGGAATGACGATGCCCAATGGCTTCATGGGAAATGCTCCTGCCACCGGAGTCATGGGTATGGCTCCCAGAATGATGGGACCTCAGGGGGGTGTGATGCCCGCGGGCATGGTACCAGCTCAGGGCATGTACGCTCTCCAGCCGGGACAGCAGCAGTGGAACATGGGACAGGTATAGCTCTGTTACAATGTTCTGTTAATCACATTGTTTAGCCTGAGTGACTTATGCTGTTTCTCAAGTGTGGTTTATTAACATATGATCGCTCTTAATACTGCATTAACATTAAGCAATAGTGTGTGTATGGGCTCTACACTGGCTGGATGAACCACACATAAAGAATAATAGATCTCAATAAAGGTCAAGTTTGTTTAAGCAAGAATTAAAGTAATATAAAATGGGATTCATTTGCATGTCACGTTTAAATGTGTGTTTGGTACGGGTCAAATATTTGAATAAAGTTAAGTTTTTGTTAATGGTTTAAGCTAATGGTTGTTTTTGCCTTTCTCAGATGAACCAGCAGATGTCAGGATTGTCTTTGAACGGTGCAGGAGCTCAGATGGCCTTTGGCCAGCCTCCGACTGCTATGGGAGGTTGGGCCGCTGCTGGATCAGGCCAAACTCTGAGCACACAGCTTTGGAAATGAGCCTTGAGGAGGTCTGGGGTAGAGGCTGCAGAAATGGGAGAATAGAGTTTCTCTAAACCTCACTATGAACTGTTGCCTGTTTACAAAGGACCTGCCTTTAAAACATGACAATTGTATCTCTTCTTTCCTTTCTCTCTCTCTGTCTCTCTTTCTCTCTATTGTGTGAGTGGATTGGGAGTCGTACAGGAGTACAGCCTGGCAGTTTCTGCCTGTCATATGGTTTTTGATCATAACTTTTATTTTCCTTTTTTGGAAAAAAATACAAGGAAATAACAGTCCCAACAAAAATGATATTGACATATCGGAAAAGCTGCAGGACCAGTTACACAAGCTTTTATTGTATCACTGTATCATTATAAGATTATAGAACATTTAAAGAATAGTATTTAAAGGGAGAATAAAGGACTTCCAAGTTCTGTCAGTACAGCTCCCAAATGTACAGCGCTGTATAACCTTTTAAAGTACTTGTGGTTCCTCTATAAATAAAAGTCATAAGAAATTAATCATGTCTCTTTTTGTTTTTATTGTGCTTTGTTTTGGAGTGGATTTGAACTTTATTTTTGTAACAAGATTGCTAAAACAGTACAACTAGAGTTGCACTAGAGCTCTTTTTCACTAGGGGGCAACTGTGTCCTTGTGAAAGATAAATTTTGTAATAGCGCTTTGGTATGTGACTGTGCAGCCAACAGTCTGTCCCTGTGGGTTTGAGCTTTTGTTTCCAGTAGTTCCACATATTTGTAGAACTTGTTTCAATGATGAGCTTATGGCTTCAGCACCAATTAATGTAATCATGTAATGAGAGACAAAAATGTTATAACCTCCTAAGCTTACAACTACTGTGCCAGTGTGGGGTGAGGTTTTGGTCTAACTATAGAGTACAGGCAGTAAATGTTGCAACACCAGATTATTTACTAGAGGGCAGTATTGTATCACTAAGCATCACACCATCAAGACTTTGCCAAAATCGTATTATTGGATACACATGAAGCTTATGCCAGCTACCCATGCACTCACTGATTAATATTTTATTTATTTGTGCTCTCTTGCTGCTACTCTTTCCATCTGCTACTGATATGCTCTGAATTCACTATTGTTAGGGTTTATTTCCAGCTTTGGGTACTTGGAAAACTGGAGTAATGCTGTGTTTACGCTAAGTGGTTGTATGTTTGGAACAAGTTCCTCATTTTGGGTGATTTTTTTTTTTTTACACAGGTTTTTCACAGTTTAGTTTATGTGGGCCTTTTACCATGCAACCTATTAAACAATGCATATTATAGCATGTTTTTGACCCCCCTACACTGTGCAGCGTATCCACCCTAAAAGTGAATGTGTAAAATCAGGTTCACCATCACTTGTAGAAGAATGTCTCTTTGTCTTCATTGTGTTGACGTTATTATAGTATTCTGTCTAGAACCTCCATAATCTACTTTAATCAGCATAAGCCTTGCACATTTTCTCCTGGGTGTGGTCCCTTCAACCAGCCCTACCTGCTACATTCTCTCAGCCTGCAACGCCCAGTCACTGCTGCTACATATTAAAGTGGTTGCACAACAGTAAGAAACTTAGAATGTCTGGTGTGAAGAGGCATCGATGACTTATCTGGCCATCTGTACGTCTAATGTGCCATACTTTTTACTAGGGATGCACATCGGTATCATTTACAGTATTGACTAATATCGGTATCGGCCTGTACAGATGGCTGATTGTAACCTGTTGTTCTTAAAGGATAACTTCATAGAATGAAAAGTCTCACTTTAGGGGGAGAAAATGAAGTAAAAATTATATTTATGGATTAATAAATACGTTTAAAGCAGTTATATATAACTGTATATATGTTAAAAAAAACCCTACTAAATCATGCTTACAAAATATCGGTATCAGCATCGGCCAAATTGGTAATTAAAATATTGGCATCGGTATCGGCCAAGAAGTTCCATATCACCCATCTCGACCTTTTACCTACATTTTTTGGCTAGTCTACTCATGTCTCTACATTACATATAATCGAGTAAAATTGTACTTATGTAACAATACTCCATACTTCAATACAGTTGTTGGCTAC
This sequence comes from Philypnodon grandiceps, assembly GCA_036025635.1. Classification (NCBI taxonomy): domain Eukaryota; kingdom Metazoa; phylum Chordata; class Actinopteri; order Gobiiformes; family Eleotridae; genus Philypnodon; species Philypnodon grandiceps. Next base: position 4,864 of record JAVQKD010039762.1, read on the forward strand.
CATTGGCTACTCATTATTTATTCCATGCCTGGCAGGACCTGAGAAGCCCTTTTAACTGTACCGTATATATACTTGGTTGTGTCCCATTTTCTATGTCTCACTTGTTCCTATGTGCAGTTTCTTCTTTCACAGCGAGGTCCGATGCCACAGAGCGTCCTAGGTCTTTAGCAAAGAGGTTCAGAATTCCTCTGAGCTTGTTTGTGAAATGTAGCACTGCCCAAGAACAAAGGGAAGAGTGCCCTCATTCTATCTCTCTCCTCGTAGGCCTCCAGTGGACTTTCTGACCCTGCCTTGGACATCCTCATTCCTGCTGATACATGCAACAGACATTACTAAACAACTAAGCCTTTGAACAAGTAGATAAAGACCATTATGAGAAGCAACAAGCCTCTTTTGATTGAGCAAGAAAGAAAGTTTAGGTTCTGGCAAAAAAAAAAACAGAATCTGGCTGTGAGAAAGTCCCTATTGTTTGACAAATGGAGACAGAAGTAACCATATGTGCCATGCTACTGTAGATTAAATAGTCAATTATTACCTTAATCAGACCTAATTTACTACCTCAATAGAACAGTTCTTCCTCTCCCATCATCTGAACTCGCCCATGGGCAGATCTGATTGACAGATAGCATGATACAGAAATTAGTGTTGGATCAAGGCAAGAGCTTGTAATCTTTTTTTATTGTGTGACCACGTGCACACATGTCGTAACAACCTGACTACTGAGTGTGCTTTGAGCTTATTTCCCTGTGCCCTTTGTTCTAATATTATATTCTATGGCAACTGTTTTATACCAGATGCTTAGTTGTACATGGCCTTTTTTATAATGGGCTTTTCTTCTTAAAACATGTTTTAAAATGTAGCCAAATAAGTCATTAGACCTATGCAGTTTTGTGTCTCCAGTCATAAAACACATCAGACTGTTAATGATTACTCCACAAACAGAGGCTTTATTGATGCTGTGGCCCTTTAGGTGGACTGTATTACCGACAGTATTCAGCTGTTGATGGCCATGATCACCATATCACATCATATAAAGGCTCGACACTCACTGGCCACTTTATTAGGTAGACCTTGTCCTTGACCTAAATTCCTTCTGATTTTGAAACTCAGCAGGGTTTGTAGAGCCACATTATGTAATAATCTGCCAAAATGTAATAAAAATGTTCACCTCATCATGTAATAAAAACACATTTTGTAATAAACTGACCAACTGACTAATCTGAAATTTCGATTATATTTTGGTAGATTATTACATAATGCGGAATTATTACAGAATGTGCCTCTACAAGGTTGACTTCAACATATGTGCATCACTAAATCTATTGGCTTGGTGCAGTAGCTATTTGAGCTCACACGTAGGTAAACAAGTCTTCCTAATATAGTGGCCATTGAATATAGACTGCCAGCTCAGTGTACAGCCATTATAATAAGTCATGTGTAGCCTGACTGACCTTTTCTTTGTTTTTTCATTAAGTTATTCCTTCACGCACCATCATTATAACAGTTGCTGAAGTAAAGCAGACATGCTCCAGAATGGCTCCTAATATGGTTGAGTGACTCTCTTCAGAGGGGCCTGTGTATTGCAATTTGATCCTCTCACTCTTCTCCAAAACTAACATTACACCATCACTGGAGAATTAAGAGCTCTCCCCTGAACTTCATGACAATTTCAGTCGCTTTATCAGCTTTGGAAACACCCAAGATATACTTTCTCCTTCTCCACCACTACCACACATTATAACCCTTATGACCTGAGCAATTTCCCATCTTACTTTTTTACATATTTGAACACAAAATCTCCACCCCCTTTATCATTCACGTTCAGACCGTTTGCCTCCAATGGGAGTTTATAGTGTTATAGTGTTAAAGTGCATGGCTGAATAAGTTTGTTTAGTTAGTCAGATAGTGTTTGCATTTCTCAACTGGTCATGTTCCTGTTACTGGGTGAGAAACTTCCTACGGTGCTATGTTGAAAATCAGAACATTAATTCAAGTTATGTGAACATTACTTTCCAATTATTTATAACTTTCTCTATGCTTCCTCCCCAGGTTCTTGTTAAACATTATCCACTCTTTCCTGACATCATTAGTCTTACGTAATACATTCCCAGATAGTGCTGTTGCCACGACAACTGCACAAACATTGGAATGTGTTGGAAAACCAAAAACACAACATGAGTATAGTGTTCACCAGCAGTTTCTTTTTATGTCAGACACACAATACAAAACACACACTGTACTGTTGACACAAAAGTTAAACATCTCCTGGAGGAAGTTAGAGCACAGTTTTGCCATCCCATGTAACAGCTTTCATTTTTGGGGGAGAGGGTGCGTGTCTGTGTGTCTGATGTCTGATGTGTGTCTTGCCAGCTGGACATCCTAACTGGAAGTGCGCACAGTGGTGCTGGTAACTGTGGTCTTGCCGCTCCCTGTAAAACAAGTTGAAAGTTGTAATGGAATGTGGAACATTACATTAACTTTATTGTTGGGGTGTTGATGTAAAAATACCTGTGCCAATGGGTCTGGACTCCTCTGTCTCCAGCAGGCTCCTGTAGGTAGCGATCTCCTGTTCCAACCTTGTCTTGATGTCCAGCAGCATCCTGTATTCCTGCCCTTGCTGTTCAATGCTAGCGCGTACGTTTGATAACTCGGACTCCAGCATGTGGATTGTATTCTGGAAACCACTGAGCATGGCACTGTACCGGGCCTCTGTCTCCCCCAATGTGTTTTCCAACGCACCTTTCTGTTAGGATAAACACAATCGTTATTGTTCACACATGCAGCAGACTAGTTAATCATCTTTTTGTCTGTTCTGGACTATGATCTGCAGCCTGCCACACCCTGGATTATGTCTAGCTGTCTTGGAAAGTATGTGTGACTCAGAAGGTACTAACTAAGGTTGGTGGTTGGATTCCCACCCAGTTCATAGTGCCATTGGGTCATTGACACTTCAAGCACCTTGGCTATGGATACATTTCTTAGTCTAAGTGTTGGTATGTGTGGTGGTCAGTGGTCAGAGAGGCTTTGGCATGGTATGGCTGCCACATCTCCATCAGTCTGTCCCACCAGTGTGACAATGTACAGTGAATAAATAATGCTTCCAATTGTAGTATTATGACTACGTAAAATAGGACCATTAGAATAGATATCTTAAGTGTAACCTTGTCCAGGGAGTGTTGAATGATGAACTGCATCTGGCAGATAATCCAAGGGAGGTTTAGAGCCATCCAGTGCTGCATTCCTTCACTTGTCTCCTGCTCTTTTATGTCTGACAGTATTTGAGCAGATGTCTGTGAAATGCTTTCTCCCTCTATCGCCTCTCTCATCATTCTCATACCCTCCCTACTGCTTTTCCTTCACCTCTCAAATCTCTAAATTGTGTATTCTCCCTGACAAGAGAATAAGACCTAGCATTTTGCTCATATATGGCATTGAGATGGAGACATATGGTTTTGCTCTCTCACCATGCTTAGCTGTGACTGTAGCTCGATCTCTAGCCCCTGCAGTGTGCGCCGGAGGTCACTGATCTCCGTCTTGGTCGTCTGGATTGTCTCTGTGTTGATGGCGACTTCCTTTGAAAGGGTTGCTGACTGGAGAAAAGGGGGAACAAAAGGCAGAGTTAAAAGGGATTGCAAAGTGATTATGTTAAATTACTAGCCTGGAGTCATGAAGTATGTACTTAATAAAAACAGTTATTAAGGTTTGTGCATGTGTTTGTTTATGGGAAAATTAATTTACCTTCTCATTAAACCAGGTCTCTTGGTCGCGACGGTGTTTGTTTGTGATGGCTTCGTACTGGGCGCGGATCTCCTCCATGACTTTGTTGAGGTCTTGCTGGGGCGCAGCGTCCACCTCCACATTGACTGTGCCAGTGAGCTGGGAACGAAGAGCTGCCAGTTCCTAGAGAACACCAAGTATTGGTAGTGAAGTATTTCATCATCAAAAACACAGTTGCAATTATATTTTATACAGAAAAATATGTTACCTCTGCGTGGTTCTTCTTGAGGTATGCCAGCTCGTCTTGCAGGCCCTCAATTTGCATCTCCAGGTCAGCCTTTGTGAGAGTTGTCTGGTCCAGGAGGCGACGAAGATTGGCGATATCGGCCTCAACTGACTGACGCATCATCAACTCATGTTCGAATCTGTTGTTTTGAGAGTTTTTGTCAATTAAAATTGACATTATGTGGATTTTTTATGGCTTTCTTAGGGCCATACTTACTTGGTCCTGAAGTCATCCGCAGCCAGCTTGGAGTTGTCAATCTGGAGGAGGATGTTGGCATTGCCGATGGTTGCTGCGGCAATCTGAAACCACAATCACAGTATTTAGTTACAAATCCTACAAACCTGTTTCTAACTTATTCTGAATTGTTCCTTTGGTATGCCATTGGCCAAACAGAATACCACAACTCTCAAGCTGATCAATCATTACACGGAATGCTCTGTCTACTCACTAATGATTTACAGAATTGCAAAAATTTCATTTTGCACTTTTTACCTTGTCTTTGAGGTCGTTGATGATTGCCCAATAGTTGCTGTAGTCCTTCTCCGCAGCTGGTCCCTTCTGTTCGTAATATTCCCGGATCTGCTTTTCCAGCTTGGTATTGGCAGCTTCCAGAGACCTCACTTTATCAATGTAGGAAGCCAGACGGTCGTTTAGGTTCTGCATGGTGGCCTTCTCGTTGAGATGCACGTTGCTCTGGTCCAAAGCGTTGGACAGGTCAAATCCACCACCACCGCCCATACCCATACCCATACCCATTCCCATGCCCATGCCCATGCCCATGCCCATGCCCATGCCTCCACCATAGCCAGAAGACACGGTGCTCATCCGGGAAGAGGAGATGCGCGGGGCAGACCTGATTCCAGATATGCTGTGGGCCTTCATGGGGGCGGATGAGGTGTAGGACATGCGGTTTGAGCGGATCATCCTGGTAGCTGTTGGATCAAAGAGGGAAGATGAAAAGACAAGGAGGACCAGCTGCAACCTCAGACAAGACTGTGGAGCAGGATAGTGGAAGGCAGGCTGCTCATATAGTGCTGGTCCTAGGGCAGGGCCTGGCTCAGAGGAGGAGGAGGGAGGTAGAGGGAAGGAAAAAGGGAGTTTCCTTTTGATACTCTGCAGCTACATGCTTGGTCAAATCTTGGTCAAATCTTGGTCAAATCTTAGGGGGGTTTGTTTGTTTGTTTATTTTGATTATGGACTATTGCTTTCCACTCACCATAAGGACACTGTTAAAAAAAATCACTTTTTATACTACGTGGGGTTTACTACTTAAACTGAAATATGCCCAGCCCCAACCTAAATTATACAAGAACGAACAGTAATAAGAACTATACCAGATCTATACCAGTACCACTAAACTTTTCACAGTTCCTCAGAGTGTAACTGGGTTTACAACTAAAACTAAAACAAGCTTAAATTTCTAGCCCCATTCTAAAATATGCAAGGACTAAATCAGGACTAAGTCAGGACTAAACCAGGACGCTGATCTACTAGAAGAGTCTGCCCACCACAGTTTGAGAACCACTGCAAAGGAAGGTACATGCATCATTCATTGTGGGGGAGCTGTGGTACCATTATACTTTGCAACTTTTCCAGAAAGTTAACTTGGGATACTTCATCTGTTTTGATGTTGCAGTCATCCACAAACTTTCATTGCAATGCCGCTATTTTGTTTATCTGATTTCTAACTGCTATCATAAAAACTCACTAGTCGTCACACCAGAGCAAACAGAAAAGGCGTGGACTTCTCATATTAGTGTCCCTCCATAAGTCAACATCGAGAATGCGTTACACTAATCCAACTCAAACATGATTTGCCAGTAAACCTGTGCAACATTAGCTATATTTCTAAGTGGCTTTTCGAGTGATGAAAAGTTCCTTGTAGCCTTGAACAAAAATTGTTCCATGTTTTGAGCCAAAGCCATTTTAAAACAATCTGTCTGCTCTATTGTTCACCATATCACACACAACATCCCCTCGGTCCTATATCCTGTCTGCAGAGCTATGGCGTATGAGGGATGAGGAAAGCGCCTCTGGGGAGAGTGTGTGCGGTTTCCTTGTGCGGCTTGCGATGGTTTCTTTGCTGAAAAACATCTGGTGTGAGCTTATGTGGGGGGGCGGAGGAGAGGCCTGGAGTGGGGTCAGTACCCAGTCAGAGGGAGAAGTGAATCATGCCTCTTATATGATGTACAGTTTGAAAAGGGCTTGGTGTGAGTTTTTTCCAGTACATTGCATAAGACGTCAAAATAGCAGATTCCTTTACAAAAACATGTATAGTAGGTGCAGCAACAGTATCCACCTGCACAGCACACTATTAAAATGTGGTGGAAATGATGTGCTCTATAGGCTTTTATGTCCATACAACTTTATATTTAAACTTAAGTGAAGGGCTCAAGCTAACACATGTCTCTGAGAGGTGTCTGCATGTTCCCTGTGTTGCTGCGAGTTCTTTCCAATTACTTCTGCCCACTGTCCAAAGACATGCATGTCTCGATTGCTTTAAGTCAATGAATATAAGTGAATAGTTGTCTGATGGCAATGGCACTTTAAACACAACCACAGTCGACCAAAGTGCTGTACAAGGTAACAGGAATATAATCTACACAGGTATACAACTCATAAAACTGGTAAAAACATAATAAATACAGTCAGATAAATAATGTCAACAACAAAGTGTTAAAAGCCAATGAGAACAGGTGGGTTTTAAAACATGATTTATAAACATGTACAGAGGAGGCCTGTCTAATGTGCAATGGCAACTCATTCCACGGTTTTGAGGCTGCAACTGAAAAGGCTCTGTCCCCTCTGAGCTTACGGTGAGTCTTAGGTACACTCAGGAGGTGCTGGTCAGCCGACCTGAGTGACGCGGAGGAGAATAAGGGTGTAGCAGAGAGGTAGTGGGGCAACACCATTTAAACATGATAATGTTTGATAATGATGTCTGATAATGTACAGTATGTGTTTGTTTCAGTGGCCACTCTCCAAACCTTAGCCCCATAGTTGTTGAAGTGGCTTCAACCCCTATATGGAAATAGGCAGAAGATGAGCAACTACTGTAGGAATGTTTTTAGCCTTCTCCAAGCAAATAAAACGCCGTTCTACAATTGTTGTAGATGAGTAGATGTTTCAGTCAGTGCATTTTTGAAAACTCTCTATGTGATTTAATAAAAGTCTAAAAGTCATCTGTTTTTGTATCATGATGATAGTTCATGTGTTGTGTCTATAAATGGACCTACAGTAGACTGGCCTATAACCCAGTGTAAAAGCATTTTTCTGTAAATGGCCAAATCTGTCTGGCCTAAAAGGAGATTCAGATTGTTTGCATCCAAACAGCAGTCACCTCAAACAGAGTCACGTCAAGGCAAGTTTATTTGTACACGCTAAACCTGCCAACACCCACACTGTAATAACAAGGATAAGAAATGGCCTCTCCAAACTAAGCCCCTCTGTAAGGACAAGAACAAAAGCTCCAGAGAGCAGAGAGGAAAAGTACACAGAGCCCAGGGAGGTGCAGTCAAGTGAGTGGGAGTGAAGAAGGCCAAGATTGGATTCATGTGTCTTTTAACAAAACCAACCAGTGATTTGTGGAGCATAACCGGAGCCTGCTGAGTGGGTCGTTCTCAACTGCTGTGATCTTGGGAGATTTTGGGGACCCACTTTTTACATAAATACATTTTGTCATTTCAACATCTTAAAGGAGAACAATGCAACACTTTTACTTTGATTAAACTGCTTCTGATTCAAAATGATGGCTAAATGAGTTGTTCTAGGGTGAATGAAGCTTCCTCCTTCACCTCCACCTTGAGTCTCTTGGCTTAAAGCCATACAAAAATGACCCGACCTGGTGTCTCTATCCCTGGAAGTCTCAGGTCAAATCATGTGTCTTGCATGAAGCAATTGCTTTTTAACAGGCTTTTACAGAATGGCAAGAGCTCAAAGATATAGAGCAATGCAAAACTTATGTGGACTTGGTGTTATGGCATTGCAGTGTATGTTCTTTGTGTTTTATGAAAATGGTCTCAGAGATTTCACAAAATGCCACTAAAACAATGCAAAGTTGCACTGGTCCTCTTTAAACGTACAGTAACATTGGTAACACATAATGTAGTAGGCTATTAAAATGTTATAGTTTAGGTTTTATTCACTCTACAACCTGCTAAGAACATGCCCTTGACCTACTTTTCAGTCCCAACCCACCAGTTGAGAATGCAAAAGACAGTCTACACAAGTTAATCATTTACAATTAAGCGTAATCATAATTCACTTTGCACATTTGTATAGCCTGATCATTTATTGTTTATAACAGAGACTGTGCATATAAATAGAATTTCTGTCACTATGCCAGAGTTAGTCACACTAGT
>JAVQKD010040799.1:0-12103 GCA_036025635.1 Philypnodon grandiceps
AGATGATCTGAAGCATGATACATAAAATGGGTGAATAGTTTTAATATATAAACACTTATAATGATAAGAATGATGTTTTTATGGTTATGATAGGGACATACATGTCATTTCTAGTATAAACGAAACTGCAGCTGTCTCTAGATATCAATTTGGATGACTATAGCGCAGTGATATGGACAGTGAACCATCTTTACGCCTCATGCCCGGATCTTAAAGCGCCCTTATGGGCTCAAATGTGTCATATCAGTCAATATTAGGGTTATGGATAGTGTTTTTATTGCCACACGTAGCTCTGTTGCATATGTCACTATTGCGGCGTTTTAAAAGGCTTGACATTTATGGGAATCCACGCTTTTGCACTGGAGCTGTCCACAGTTCTCCACATCACTCTGTGTTTTCTGCCTCTGTGGTGTGAAATGTGTGTGGTGGGGGCGTTCTCGACTGACAAACAATACGAGAAAGGAGGACGAATCCGCGCGCACCCTCCAAGCCAGCACTTCCACTTCTCCACAATCGACAGCCATTCTTAAATATATGAGTGTGGTGTAGTGGAGTGGACATGACGAGGACACACGGGGACATGTAAATAAATGCCCACTTCAGCAGCGCCAGACCTTTTTTTTCTCCTTCTTTTTGGATCAATCTGGCAGTCTTTTGATTAAACCCCAAATTGTCATTGGACAGGGCTAATCATGTGACAGCGGTTTCAATTTCAACCTCCATGAAGTCAATAGTTTAATAGGAGCCCGGTCCCCACAGTCAGTGAAAAAACTGAACCGAGGGGAGTATGTTTGCATGTTTTTTTCGTCGGTTTTTTAGAGTTTGTAAAACCACGCGTGGCAAACTTTCCTCGGCTCTGAGCGAGCGGAGATGAATTACGTATTCGAGCGAGAGAGCGGTTTTATCAATAGTCAGCCGTCGCTTGCTGAGTGCCTGACATCTTTCCCCCCTGTCGTTGATTCATTCCAAACTTCATCAATCAAGAGCTCGACGCTTGCTCGGCCGACACTCCTGCCTCCTCCCTTCGAGCAGACCATCCCCAGCCTGAACCCGGGCAGCCATCCGCGCCACGGCCGGCCCAGGCATAGCCCCGATGGGTGCAGTCCGATCCCAACCGCCTCCCTGCCCCCGGAGTACCCGTGGATGCGCGAGAAGAAGGCGGCCAAGAGGAACCACCTGTCCAGCGCCAGCGCCATTTCCAACGGGGCAGTGTGCTTCTCTCCTAAAGGTTAGTTACTTGCACACAAATAGGCCTAGGGGATAGAGAAGACCAAAGTTAGTTAGTAAAGCTAGTGTTAGTTTAAATACACAAAACGCACTAGGGATACATTTGGACTGATGGCACAATGCAGAGAGAATGTGGCTCATGCGTATATGCGTTTAGCTTTTACACATTCTATCGTAATAATATTACATTCATATTATAATTATTGGCATTGCACACTATTTTGAGCCACATAAATCCATACATTTTACATCAGCATTCATATATTGGTCAAATTGAGTTATTGGAAATGCATTATTTTCCCATAATGTCACACTACTGATAACACATCTTTATGTATCATCGTGTAAATCCAGAAAAGCAAAGTAAGTGTGGCTGGTATGTGCTGATTTATTCCCCCCAAAGCACGCTGTGGAAGACTTTTGATGCGTGACAGTAATGAAGAGTGATGGTTGCCGAGGAAGCTAGCCGGAGCATTCATTTAGTGTCCCACACTAGGGGCCAGTTTCACCACTCTGCTGTCTAGTAAACATAACTTTACACACTTATTTTTTATAGACATTTAAATGACTAATTATTGATTCGTATTGTAACAGCCTGGAAATTTAAGTTATGCTATTTTGCATAAAATTAATATTTTATTTTTTTTTTGTTGTTGTTTGTTTATGATCTCATACATTCTTCTGGAAACGTCTGTGCCTTTGTCGCAATTGGCCACATTTAATAACACTGTAATGATTCATATCTTAATGTTTTAGCTGAAGCTGAAGCTTGCATAGTGCGTCAGGATAGCGGCCATTTTGCTCCAATGTTGTCAGTGTAACTGCTTATCTAACCGAGATGTTTTGTGTCTAGGCTCGCCAGAGATTGTGGAAAGCGGCGTAGGAGCTGGACTAGGGACCGGGGTTCCTGGAGGAGCCGCGGCCGGAGGAGGAGGGGGTTCACGCAGACTGAGGACCGCGTACACAAACACACAGCTGCTGGAGCTAGAGAAGGAGTTCCACTTCAACAAGTACCTTTGCCGGCCAAGGCGAGTGGAGATAGCGGCCTTGTTGGACCTAACCGAGCGCCAAGTCAAAGTGTGGTTCCAGAACAGGCGCATGAAGCATAAGCGGCAGACCCAAACCAAGGACGGCCACAGCGGCGATGGGAAAGGCCGGGATGGGGGTGAGGACGCGATGCAGAGCGAAGACGACGAGGAGGGATCCCTTTACGAGACTTTTCAAATGCACAACAATAACAATAACAGCGAAGTGGCGTTTACAGCCGCGCCGCTGAACAGCAATGACAAAAATCTGAAACATTTCCCCAATGCTACCGCGGGATGCCTGTCAACAATGGGGCTCAGCTCGGCATCTGGCCCGGACAATAGTGACTCCAGTCCCCCGGCTCTGGATATCTCTATACACGACTTTCAGCCTTTCTCCGCGGATTCCTGCCTGCAGCTGTCTGATGCCGCCTCTCCGAGTCTGTCCGAGTCTCTGGACAGCCCGGGGGACCTCTCCACGGACACTTTCTACTTTTTCACGGAGTCTCTAACTACAATCGACCTACAGCATCTAAACTATTAACTCCAGCCTCCCATAGCGCGTGTTTTCATTTCGTTCTCCCCATGGACACTAACTTTTTAATTGTTAGTAAATTGGCCCAATAATTCTGTTGATATTTGACAAGGTAAGGCTCCATTCTGTAATTAACACAACTGCTCCTGGAATGAAATGATGAGTGTGTGTGAATTATGATGGAATATTCATAGGCCTATATGGGAACCTGCTCCTTTTTATTTTTGTATAGCTTCTTGGATATTTTTGTTAGAATACATTTAACTTGCTACAACATGTCTTTGTCTTCCTTGGTCCTTTATTTATATTTGTACATTTGAAATACAAATGTTGGCAAAAAAAAAAAAATCGGGTATAGAGTAATTATGCAAATTTCACAACAGGTTGGTATTGATTATAATTAGATTATGTGAGCCCGCTTTTACGCACAACTTTTACGCATTTAAATGTAATATTAGCACATAATTAATTATGTCATTTTTGATTTCAAAATGAAAATACCACATTATTTTTTGTCAAATCAACTATTGTCTTTCACATTTTTGCTGTGAGATGTAAAACTCATCTCAAATTACGCAAAGCTTCATGGTGCTTAAAGGTATACCATATTGGGTCTATATTTACATTGCATTGTTATATAGCCTAAATATATATATTTAAAAAAAAATCTACATACTATCCATGTTGCATCTTAAAAAGCCCTCACGTAGGTTTCAGTGTGGGGGTTCTATAACGTGTGGTGTTTAAGTGAGCCGTATTCGCCTTCGGGAGCTCATAAATCACTGCGTGGCGTGAATGAGACGGACATTAAGGAGACCAATTGTGGCGTAATGTGCACAAATAAAACCCCACTTACATTTTCATACGGGACTACCCCTTGATTTTGTAGCCCTTAAAAAAAAACGAAGTGTGAGTGTGCGTTTGGCCATAACTCATTTTTATGGCTTGTTCAAACACGGCTCACAGTAGCAGTAGTGTGTTAGCGGCAACTCAACACAGAACACTCTATTAACCTCTTTATTGACAAACCACTTTCCAGATATGATCATTCTGTTACTACGCCCAGATTAGTTTTTTTTGGGACGATTTGACGCATCTGGTGCGACATAGTTTATTTTTAGTCAATACTCTTATACGTTGTTTCTATTGTATTGCACTTGTTGAATTGACTTATGGGAGTTGGGTTGTACACTTAGCACAAGCACAACAGCAACCAGTTGGCACGATCGATCGGAAAAAAAATAAAAAATCATGTACCAATTCATAAACTACCAGTGCTGGGGTTTATCGAATCATCTGGAAGCCATAAGTAGGGCATTGATTGTGGCAGCATTGTAGCCTATAGACTGTGTGGGAGGTTGGAGAGGGGGTAGGCAGCTATAGGAGATGGGGGCTCCACTCCTACGCCCCGTCACTCTTACCAGAGCTAAGGGGCCTCATGCACAAACCAGTCACTCCATATACAGCGCGCTTTTTTACGCACAGGGGTCAAGTAAAGAATAGGGAGAATCCACATCTATGAAGTGCAGCTAGAAGCAACTAAACACACGTCTGAGTAATTAGTATGCCAGTGATACCATGACCAAACAGAATGGGACACACAAGTCCATAAAGTAAAAAAAAACATAACTTGATGGACGGATACATAACAATGACGCTTAAAAGGTATGCCAATTATATCTCCCTGACATTTTGGGTTAAGTCAACAATTTCCTAGGTATTTCAGGACCCGTGAGAAACATTGGGATAAAGAAAGGAACAGAAGCATTGACTACAGGATTCCTCTCATAGCGCGCTCTGTTCTGGTGCACAGGCAGCTGGAGAGAGGCGGGGTGAGAGGGGGTACTATTGACACTACTGCGTTTTTTTCACTGCTGCTGGGAACTTTACTCCACTTCCTGCAACATGGAGCTTGGTTATTGAGTTGTACGTTGGGGTTTAACGCACATGGGTTGTGGCTTGTTCAACTGAAAGAAACTTGCGACAAGAGGAATGGTGAGTCCTCTGTATTAGTTTGGTTCCTGTGTAAATAGTGGCTCCCTGTCACACCATAAGTGACCCTGGGGCTGGAGGTGGCTACAATGTTACACAAATAAGAAAAGGCTTGTAGATATATAAACCCATAACATGCTCTTAACTGAATAGTCTTTCAACTTTTGAAGCCAAAATAAAATATTTCAAAACAATACATAAACACCAAAGAGAAATCACACCACATTTCATTTTGAACTTGGTTGAAAGAAATAACAGTCTTCTTTATGAAATATTAGTTGAGCAATGCAAAACAGCTTCTGCTGCCAACATTTTATTGGCTAAACCTTGCCTTGAGCTACAGGCGTCACCAGAATCTGAAGGGGGCTTTAAGGGGGGCAGGGGGTTCTGTGGGCACCAAGCACACCAAACATTAGGGGCAAAATGCAAGTATCAATGTAAAATAGAACAGGAGAAGGAAGTCACTATTTAACTAACTCATTGGATATATAAAAAAATACACTATTTTAAACATGACCAATAAAAATAGTCCTAAAAGTAGCCAAACCAGTATAGGCTTATAATACATTAACAGTACATATTAAATATTACTCACTTATTCAATTTGTGTAGACTTTTCATCAATTGTTAAGACAGGAACAATTACACTTTTATATACAATTCTTTAGACTTTATTTACTATGTGCCCAAACATTGACCTAAAAAGACTGGTGCCTGCAGGTCCTCTCTGTCTTAATGTGTGTTCTCTGCAGGTCTTCATAAAACCATCCAAGCACATGTAGGCAGAGGAAATATGAATACTCACCACCTATGATTGGTGGTGGCCCACATAGTCAAAAAACATCCCTGCCATATAAAAACTAGAAGGCAGTCGGTTCAGGTCACACCTCCGTTTTGCATAAACCTTTAAGTGTCAATTAACCCTTAGAGTCTGCATCTTAAAGTTCAATCAATACATCTATGCTGCCTCTCCTCTTCCCTCCAGAGATGGCGCTGTTTCGCTCTCAGACCCTCCTCCCCACCCTCCTCCTGAACAGCCCTCTTCTTCTATCTGTCTCCCACGCTGCAATTCCACTCTTCCCACTCCGTACATTTTCCTGGCGGCCATTCATTTGTCGGACATCTTTATTTGATGAACTTAACACGATCATGAGCTTCCTCGGGCTACTATGACTGCAGCGTGGGGCTATAGCACCAGGGGCCGAGCTGCCGTCATTAGATCAGCATGCATCTATAATGAACACGCATGGGAGTGCCTCTGACCCACGGAGAGGAGAATATTAATAAGCTCAGTTTAATATGTGTAACGTGGCCTGGACGTGGAGTCACCTTTGACCATGCATCACTATTTGGAAATAACATGGATAGTGTGGGTGTTTATTACCATGTAGTTGGCATATAATAAACTGATGGTAATAAGGATATGAGAGGTAGTTATGATTCATTGTTGATTGTCCCACCGGGAAGAGACCCAGGAGGCTGGAGGGCTGCCCCCGGAAGAGCTTGAGGAAGTGTCTGGGTAGAGGGAAGTCTGGGCATCTCTGCTTAGACCGCTGCCTCCGTGACCCGGCCTCGGATAAGCGGAAGAGGATGGGTGGATGAATGTTGATTGTGTTTTAGCAAATGACAGTTTCCTTATACATTATGGTCCAGGCAAACTACCAACCACCCTCATATAGCCTATAGAGCCACTGTGTGCCCCAGGGTTTCTGCCAAAAGGTATAGTTTTCCCTTGCCATTGTTTAAGGTCTACAGTCTAGACATTCACACACTTTGCACAATAGAAGTATTTTACATCTTAGTTTATTTGGATTGTTTTCTACCATATACCTCCTGTGTATACAGAGGCGGTGCTACCATTAGGCAACAGCTGCATAGATCCCCCAAGCTTACAGGGCCCCATAAATGTAGCCTGAAATAAAAATGTCCAGGTAATCATTAAACTTAATTTGGTTAACTCGAATTACAAAACCATACACTTTGGCAGTTTGAACTTTTTCTCTGGACAACCCATCTGGTTGCTGTGGACAAATCAAGAGAATTTTCAGGTAGGAGTGCAGAGGGCCCCCTGCATGCCCATTTCTGCCTTGAGCACCAAAACCGCTAAATCCGCCACTGTGTCCAAACCATCTCAGTACACATCTCAGTGTGTACGTGTGCAAACCATCTCAGTCTGGAGAATGTGACTTTATCCATCCAGCACACTGCTAGTTTGAGAAGCCAAGACAAGAACAACCACACTAAAACATATCGTAGAGTAGAGTTTAGTACAGTGTAGAGTTTTTCTGTCTTTAAAGTTCTCATTTTCAGCCATACATAACACAAACCCTCCCAACCCTTAAAGACAGTTCACTATAGACAAGTGGACATTGTACATTGGATATTATATGTCACATGTTGCAATAGTTAACTAAGTTTACATTTCCTCTTACAGACAACTTAACCGAGACACTTCACGCCATGTCCATCAAAACCAATCAAATGAACTTTTACGAAAAGCCAAAATAAAGAATTATAATCTTTACATCCGTGCCCAGTTGGATGACATAGACACTTGAGTTGTAAAACATTGTTATCTTTTCAATACAGAATGGTGCTAGTTTGATTTCACGCGTTGCCCTAAACAGCTATACAACCCCAGCTGTAGAGGTTCAACTTTAGAGGACCAGAAGTCGCCTGTGGCTGGAGCCCATCCATCTCCCCAAAGACAAGACTGCTGCCTCTCCAACAAGAGCAGCTTTATCCTGCACCACACCGCATCATCTGTCTAATGTGCTCCAAAAATACCGTACCTGGGTCACAGTGCGGGGTCGTCCTCGCGAGGCGGAGGCGTTAATCTCCCCCCGGGGTGCACACGCGGTCTAGCCGGTGGCAGGAGTCGTGTTTGCCGGTGGCTCTGGTCCTGTCCAGCTCTCCTCCGGTCTGCTTCTGTTCATTGTTTGCTCGGCCAATACATTAGCAGCCACGCGCGTCACCTTGATCGACGAGTGGCCTGGAATTTAAATAGCCACTCAAACGCCAATCTGTCACCGGTTTGTGCACGAGGGGGATAAGGACAGGGGAGCTCACTGGCTGACCCGGCCCCACGTGACACCCAGCCCGTTTATTGATATCACCCCCTCCCCGTGTGTCTTATGATCCAAAGGTAAAGGTTGGCACTGGTCACTCGGGGCACGCACATCCACATTTTTACGCCACGATGAGACCATGAGCAGTTTCCTAGACTATTCTGTGATGGAAGGAGGCTCGTGCTCGGTACGGGCGTTTCACGCTGACCACGGGATTACGAGTTTCCAGTCGTGCGCCGTTGTTAACAACTGTGGGGCCGATGAGCGTTTTATGGCTAGCCGGACATCACCTCCAGACGGGCTGCCTCCACCCCAGCCTGGCTCATACCAGTCTCTGGGGGTCACTTATGGAGCGTGCACCTCCACATACGGGCCCCAAAGTTTTTACAACCATTACGCACTCAACCAGGAAGTAGACGGGTTCCCTCAGTGTGGCCCGTTAGTTTACTCGGGTAACATTAGTTCATCAGTAGTGGCCCAGCATCGTCAGAGCTATAGCACAGCAGCAGGAACAGCGCCCTTGGGTCAACTGCAGTACACGTACGGAGGCGGGCACGAGCAGGGCAGCGCGTTCCCGGGGTGCGCAAATTCACTTTCGCCGCTCCACGCTGCGCACCTTGACGGGTGCTGCTCACCGCTGTCCGAGGGTCCCGCATCAGCACAGACCTTCGACTGGATGAAAGTGAAGAGGAACCCGCCCAAAACAGGTGTGTGACAGACGGGATGAGGGAGCGTGAACTATAGGGTGAATCTAGCGCAGATATCTATGGCGTTAACTCTACATAGTCGTCCGGAAAGCGGTCTATAGGTTTATTTAGTTATACTTAGTTATATGGGGAGTTGTTTATAGCATATAGAAAACCTTATTGTTAAAGGTGCAAGAGAAAAACTGAAAATTATGAACACACTTAAGTTTGTTGTTTCACCACATTGGCTACTTGCGAGACAATCTGCCACCACATATGAACAAAGTTATAGTATACAGATAGTATAAAGATAAAGGTATTCGATATTCCACACACATCATGTATATTTGGAAGAGTTAGATATAGAGAAAACACTTGTCAGAAGCACACAGAAGAGATGTAAAGACCTGCACACTTAGAAGGACCTACGTAATTGTCAATTTGGTAACTGGAGACTGCAATCTGTCGTATAGTTGCTAACTGGGAACCTGACGACAACTGTAGCCTTCACGTGCGCAACATTGTCCAATAAAACTGCATAGCCTATTGTTTTTATTCATTTATTATACTTTACTCAGAAAAGTTTCTCCATTGAATATTTTCTGTTCTCACTTCCCTCCATGCGGTGTTAAGGAACTTAGAGGAATATTTCTGTTTACTGCCAACATTTCTGGTAACACAACACAGTTACAATCCGTTAAATCTAAAGTCACTTTAGTACCTGTCACAGCAGCTACATGTGACCTATTGACCCTGTTATGGACACTTCAGTACTGCTGAGAAATGTTTCCTGTTTTTTCTGTGCCCTGTACTAAAATCATTTCTAGAAAGTTTTATTCAGGTTACTTCTGGAGCTTTTATCCACACCTTGACGCACAGTGGTGTGTTCTGTATCTGTGTATCTCTTATGACCAAACATTAATCTATATCCGCTGTTTTGCACAGGGAGGTCTGGGGAGTACGGTTACGGAGGCCAGCCCAACACTGTACGCACGAACTTCACCACCAAACAACTGACGGAGCTGGAGAAAGAGTTCCACTTTAACAAGTACCTGACCCGTGCGCGGCGCGTGGAGATCGCCGCTGCCCTTCAACTAAACGAGACTCAAGTTAAAATCTGGTTTCAGAACCGGAGGATGAAGCAGAAGAAGCGGGAGAAAGAGGGCCTGCTTCCCGCCAAAATTCGGTCTTCCTCTGGGGACCTGTCTGAGAGCACACAGGACAAAATGGACGATGCTGTGTCAGAGAAGTCCTTGTCTGCGCCCTCTACGCCCTCACCAACCTCCTCCACTGGCTCTTCATCTGGAGCTGACCCCTACTCCTCTAACTAACCTCACATATAACCGCTGCCAATAGAGGTCATTAACACACTGTGGACATTGTTAATGCACTATTTGTAACCGTGACAGTGCCATGATTGGGCTAGTAATTCATTTCGTCAATTTACTGGGTTCATCTCCCTTTGGTGAGATTTGACCAACTCTAGGACCTCATGTGTGACTGTGTTGCTGCTTATTTGCCCTGTTAACAAATGATTATAGGGTGTAGAGTGCCCTTCCAAACATGTACATAATATATCCACGTTTAAAATAACTCAACTATTCTTCTTACATTTGTACAGATGACTTTAATGGTCTGGGTCTGTGCTAAAATGCCTTGTGGCCGCGCATAATCAGTGGCGCACAAATACCTCAAAATGTGCCAAAGATATTGCACTGGATGTCATGTCACGTTGGCATCACCAATCAATGAGACAGCCTTGTTTACCTTACTGTAAATGTGTGTGTTTATGTGTGAGAGAAAACTGTGGTAAAGCATCAATCATGTAAGTTCTATTATTTGGTTGGAGCCGGTCATGAATGTCTTATGTGAAGCTTAACTGTGAACTATTTATCCCAACCAAGTGTTTGTCCAAACAGACGTCTACGGGTCAACCATGTGTAATAAAGTGCGTTTCACTTCATTCTGCATCATTCTGCGTGCATTCTGTCATGGCTGTGGCTCTGATTCCTTCAATTTATGCTGCCGTGCGCGCTCCCGTCCCTGGGGTGTGCGCGGCCGTATTGGCATAATAAAAGGCATGTTTATCCAGCAGAGAGGATGTCATTCTCGATGACAACCTTATCGAGCTCGGAGCTTATAGAGGCGACAAAAAAAGCAAACTCTATCGATCCAAAAACATCTAGGTGAGGGTATTGACAAGGATGAGGGCCCCCTCTGGCCCCCTTGGCTTCTGTCAGTGCACGTCCCAGGGCCCCTAACTTACACAGAGGTCTCGTGTTTATCTGAGAGAACAGAGAACTTGTAAGTCAATCATGTCTGGAGCGCTTGGAATTAGTGGGAAAAACTATATTGTTGACGTATATTACAGCAACAACAGATTGAAAAATATCAGATATGTGGTGTTGACCATATGGGACGGAGCTCGCTGAAATACGACTTATTTTATATTACATTTTAAAGCATTGATATTCTATCCAACCACCGCAGAGAAATCTTGACCCACTGTTAATTGTTATTTTTTATATATTTCATAAATATTCATATTAAATGTACCCCAAAGTGTGATAGTCAGATATCCTTTTCATGTCCACATTGACATTGGCATCAAAAGTTGTATAGTGTTAGCATCAACTGGATCAAAGCGCAAAGTGGGAATTCCGGCCAAAGATACCAAACAAAGTGCCTTCTTTACGCAGAGCTGTTGTACTTACTGAAGTGCATAGTGTCGAATTCATTTCTCCATCAAAGGGTAAAAAAACCTGAAAGAGACATGATTAATGGGCGCTTTTACGTACAGTCCACCTGCGCCTGTGTCGAAGCTGTGGAACCTGCTCCCGCTGCAGCCACACGCGGGTAAACGGCATACAGCAAAACGCTTCTTTTTTAAATTAATTTTGTTGTTTTGTATTTTTTTAAATTATTATTATTGAAGAACATGTATACAGGCCCATTTTGTGGAATATATCTCAGGATGCCGACTTGATAATTTGATAATTTATTTTGCAAATTTGACGATGCCTCATTTATAAATACAACCAATGACAGTCTTTGTTTCTGCTCTACAAACACGTGCCAAATGTTTCCTATAAATGGCACGTGAGTTACTGCATTTACCAGCTTTTTGCACCATTAGTTTGGCTTTGTTTATTTTTGTAGTCTACTTAATCCGTTTCTATATTAAATTGGGGTCATGGTGATATGTGTTACTTATTGAAAGAATAATTATTAATTGAAGATGATCGAATGTCTGTATGGTGAACGGTAGCGTTACACATAGCGATGTCTCATTGTGGCGTCAGTGATCCTGCTGATACTGAGGCCTGCGGCAGAGGTCGAGGTGAGTGCACTGTTTCAGGGTAAATATTCACAGGCCATGGGCGCGTGCGTGAGGTGAGGGCCAAACATGAACTTTAGATTCGCCCCCAACAAAGGACACGCGCCTCAACTGCTCATTTTTAATTATCGTCAACATGAACGATCATTATTGTTTATATTTTATTATTTTGCTGTCTTATTAGATGTTTTTATTATAATATATTATATATAAATGAAGTTACATTATCTCTC